>CAUYQG010187706.1:0-12580 GCA_963574415.1 Tarsius wallacei
TCAGGCTAATTATTTAAATGTGAGAGTTGGTCCCTATCATAAAGTTCTTACAGAGTTGTTGTTGTTGCTCCTCTTTGTTGTCTTTCTTTTGGTTTTGGGGTTGGTTCGTGTGTCTTTTACTCTTTTTCCTGTACTCTTGTGAGGAACCTTGTTGTTCTTTTTTCCTTTTCTTCTGTGTTTAGTACTTTCTTAAGTGTTTCTTGTAGAGGTGATCTGGTGGCAGCATATGTTCTTTGGGATTGGATATCTGGGAAAGATTTTAATTCTCCCTCGCTAATGAAGCTTAGCTTGGCTGGATAGTTATTCTTGGTTGAAATTGTTTATCTTTTAGAACTTTGAAGATAGGGCTCCAAGCTCTTCTTGCCTGCAGGGTTTCTGTAGATAAATCTGCTGCTATTCTAAATGGTCTTCCATGGTAGGTAATCTGGCCTTTTTCTCTTGCTGCCTTTAGGATTTTTTCTTTTATACCTACTTTGTTTAGGTGAATTATTATGTATCTGGGAGTTGGTCTTCTCATTTGTTGTCTTGCAGGGGTTCTCTGAATCTCCTGTGTTTGAATTTTTGTGTCACTGTTGAGATAGGGAATTTTTCTTCAATATTCTAATGGAATGTTTGTTCCAAGGTAGCTTCTGTTTCTCTTTCTGTTTCAGGAAGTCCAATTACTCTTAAATTTAGATCTCTTGAAGTAATTGCTCATCTCTTGAGGGTTTTGTTCTGTCTATTTGAGCTTCTTTTCTATGTTTTTGGCAGTTTGGGTTAGTTCTATATTTTGGTCCTCAAGCTCTGAGATTCTTTCTTCTGCTTGGCTCTGCTTTCCATGCTTATCAGTTTGTTATTTATTTCATTCACAGTATTCTTTATTACTGTTATCTCAGTTATCAACCCCTTCCTAGTTTCTCCTTGTCTCTCCTCAATTCTTTTTAATCTCCCCATTAATGTCTTGATATCTAGGTTTGTAGTTTGAGACCAGTCATTCTAGGGGCTCTTCGTTGTTTGCATTCCAAAGTCAGTTTTCTCAGTGTCTGCTCTCCCAGGGGTCTGGGAGAGACCCACATTCTTCTTTTGGTTTTTCTTCATTTGTGTAGATTTTCCTCTCTCCCCCTTCCCTCCCCTTCTTTAATTCTGTTTTTCAGGGGAGGTGGGGTTGCTTTTACTTCTTTTGTTCAATCTCCTGTTCTTCCCTATGAGGGTTCTCTGGCTTTGTTCACTTTTGAGGCTGGAGTGTGGGCTGGGGGCTGTACTTTTTGTAGTTTTGAGGTTTAATTGAGGGGGAAGCTGTGATTCATAATCTATCTGCTGATCCCAGTATCCACCAGCAGGTGTATGGACACACTGGAAACTATTTCCCACTGTCTTACAATCTGTCCATACAGCGGGGTGTAGGTTTTCTCCCTGAAACAAAAGGAGGTATGAAAAAAGAAAATAATGGAAGAAGGGTGGGTCAAGAGGAAGTTAGAAAGAGAGAAGAGTGAGAGGAAAAACAGACATACATACCAACTAATGGGTAAAAAAGAGACACAAGGCCAGAAAAGTGTGAAAAACAGACACACAAACAGAATTCTCTAAAGTATACTGGTAATCACACAAAGATAGTCTGATAAAATCATGCCTTTTGATACATTTTTCCCCAACACAAACAGTACTCTAAATCAAAAAGCAAACAAAAGCAGGCAAAACAAACAGTCAAAACAATAAAATCAAAAGTCAAAATAAGAAACCAGACTAGCTCTGGAATCTTTCCTGAGTGTGTAAAGTCTCTTCAGCTCCGATTGCTAGTCTCTCCCCTTTGCTTTCATTGCAGGCTTGCTATCTAAGAGGTCTGCGACTGCTGAGTTGCCTGTATTTGATTCAGCATAGGGAGGGGCTTTCATCTCATGTTTAGCGATGTTACCTTAGAAACCAAGGTGGAGGCTGCTCGTAGGTGAGCAGGGCAATGCAAATCTCTGCCTGAAAAATGGCCGAGGTGGGCAGCTCCTCTTTAGCAGATCTTTTCTCTCCACCTGTCCTTTCTCTCTGCTCATCCAGGTCTGTGGGTGATCCACTATGATGGGCTGTGGTGGCGTGTCAGGTACCAGGGATCAGCAGCACAGCTGGGTGCTAGATCTGGTGTGCCACCAGCGGCCTGGGGTGTAGGAGGGAGCTGGGAATTCCCTCTTCTGGAGCTGACAGCTGAAAGCGGTTTGTCAGCACCTCCTTAAGATATACTGTTCCCTTACACAACCATGGGGTCCCATGCTGGGTGCCTCAGCCAGAGGGAGAACAGGACCAGAGCTCCAAAGGGCAGGTGGTGAGTGGTGACAGTGACTCTGGGCCCCACCTCAGCCAGGAGTGGAGCTGGTATCTCTGAGGGGCAGCACCCAGCACCTCCCTGGGTGATGGCAGCCCAAAATAGGGCTGAGCGGGGGCCCAGAACCCAGGGCGGAGAACTGGGACTCTGAGGAGCAAACACTGGGCTGCTGGGCTGGGATCCCAGTCAGGGAAGGAGCCAGCAGCGACTGGGTGCTGGGTGGATCAGTGTAGCCAGCAAGGGAACCCAGATCTCCACAAGGCGGTATCCAAGGGCCTCCACAGGGTGAGGCACTATAGCCAGGGAGGGAGCTTGGGTCTCCATGCAGCCAGGCCCAGGACTGCCTATGGTGGAGGAGCAGCAGCGGGGGGTGGGGGGGGCCGCAATAGCCAGCATTGCGTGGGACTGAGGGTCTCTGGGCCTCGGACCGGTGAGGCCGGTGGTAGGCAGGGGGGTGGGGAAAGGAAAGTAAGAGTCTTTTTGAGAACTCACTTTCAGAGAATCTCACGGTTCCATCTATGCCATCGCCATCTTATCGGAACCCCCCAGATTGTAGTACTTTCAAAGATGGAAACTAATCTGATCCATCCTTGTTTCCACAATACAGAATATGTAAGAGGGACCCAACAAATATTTGATAAATTAATTCATGAACAAAATTCAGGTTTTATGGCCCTCAACTCCAATTCTCTTAGTATATACTAGTTAAGCTTTTTGTAAACATGCATTATATATTGAAAGAGGAATATTAGCTTGTCCTCAGAGTGGTTGAAAACAACTACCAAAACTTTGCTAATTTTATCTTCTCAAAAATGATGGTTGACACAGCAGTGTTCCTTCTCGAAAGACCACATATTTTTGAGACACTGATCTTCCAATGACTGTGTTTCCACTTACAAAAAAAAAAAGGAATGTCAAACAAAATCCCAGGCTACTTTTATGTATAATTCCAACTTTTTTCTTTTTTTCATAAAGTCCTGAAATTATGCTATTTTCCAGATGCTAGAATCAAGACCAAGTCTTACCCATTAATAAGTAATTTACCAAAAATGAGCCCAGATTGTACAAATCCAGAGACACAAAGCTCACTTTAAGACATCACTACATTTTTTTAAAAATGTATTTCCTGTAGAATCCTCAGAGAAAAGATATGACTATATTTTTAACTGAAATCATAATCATTGAAAAGAAAACCCATTTAGTAGTGATTTTCCACTTTTAAAAATTCTACTACATCTTATATGCAAGTATATGCAATAATATATTTATTATTGTATGGGTGCACTCAGCAAGAGGTATACTACAATGCACCCTCCAATTTACATGTCAGTTTCTCAAGAACTTTTATCCCAAGCAAAAAATACAAACTGACAAATGTGTCCTACTCACTTCCCCACTCCATCTCCTTCACTAACATCACTGGAAAACTTGATCTTTTAATTGCCTGCATTAACTGAAGCCAGAAATGCTGTGTGAACAAAGAACAAGACCTTTGCTATTTTACATCCATCTCTCCTCAGCTGGGAAGTTAAGATACGCAGGTGTGGCCGGGCTCAGTGGCTCAGCCTGTAATCTCGCGCTTTGGGAGGCCAAGGTGAGGGAATTGCCTGAGCCCACGGGTTCAAGACCCACCTGGGCAACTTGGAGAGACCTCATCTCTACAATAAATCAAAGAAATTAGCCGGGCATGGTAGCACGCACCTGTAGTTCCAGCTACTTGGAAGTCTGAGGCGGAAGGATTGCCAGAGCCCAGCAGGTCAAGGCTGCGGTGGCCGGGAGCGGCCACTGCACTCCAGTCTGGGCAACAGAGTGAGACTCCAACTCAAAAAAAAAAAGATACACAAATGTGTTACAAAACAGTTTTGACAAAAGATGAGAAACTAGAGCACGCGATTTGTGCATTTTCCAAAATCTATTTTATTCGAGCAGTAATTCAGCTGTCTGTATCTGCATTTACGCATGAAAGTGTTTCATAGACAAGCATTTATATTGTACAAAAAGACAAAGAATCACAGTTAAATAAATCTTAATTAAAGAATCAGCCCAAGAGAAAAATGTTTCTCTCTTCATCTTAGATGATGTCAAATTCTAAGTTTATTACATAGGCTGCCAATAACTGTCTTATGTCCTCCTAAGTTATATAATTCCCTTTCAATTCCTACAAAATGAAGTTCACGGCTAATAAGATAATAATGACCTTTCTCTCAAATCATAGTCCAGAATTTAGTGTGCCCACAAGATTTCCCACGCCAGTGATGATAGTGTAGAAACACACAGTCATCATTAGACTTTGAAGCTAAACCAAGCAAATGTGGTGATTTAGTGCTCACACTCTAGCTTATTTGCTATGGTGGCCTGACTTGGGATAAGAAGTGATTTAAAGATTGGTCAGAGAGCTAGCAGAGATTTAATATCATTTTCACTTGCATTACGCTGACTACTGAGGTCTCCTAAAATCAGCCCCTGGAAAATGGAGATACTGCCTCCAGGCATAGATTGTTCACCCTGCCTGGTCCTTATTCGATTCCCCAAGGGTTGGAATGTTTATGGAATTGCAGGGACTTAAAAGCCAAAACTTGGGAATGCCCAATATACATTCAATTGGAATAGGTGGTAAAAAGTTGATGAGTCTGTTTTCTGAAAAGGACAAATAAAGATTAATTTCCACTGGAAATGTAAATAAAAACTATAACTATCAATTCACATTACTCAAAAGCAAATTATTCTAATTCAAGGTCTTGCCTTCATGATGCATTTCCCCAAAACCTTCAAACTCAGAACACAAAGCACTTTTTCTGTGATCTTTTCACCCAGGACTTCCTGGGAGACTCAGTTGCCCTCTACTATGGACTCCCCATTGCCTGCTTAAACACACTGGTAAGCAGGCAATCGCCCATCTTTGTAACAATGATGTGCTTATTTGATTGCCTGCTGACCAACATGTTTGATTAGGCAAAGGGTTTACAAACTTATAAAAGACTGTGAAGAATGGGCAGTTGGTGAGGACACTATCAGTTTTAAGGGTGAAACATAAACCCCATCACCAGAGCCAAAAGAGAGCCCTTTGGTTCAAGCTGTATCAACAAGATATACAAAAAGAGGTGCTTTTCTTGAATTTTTGACCTATATTTTTTAGGTGGCAACAGCTTTCTCATCAGATTGACATTTATCAAACAACTGGTGTCAACCACCATCTTGTAAATAAATTATAAGCTTAGTCTTGAACCAACTACATTCCCCAAAATGAGGTGTAACAACCTCATTTGTTCAGATAGTTTAAAACACAGACAGTTCTTGTACTGGCCACTTTTAAGAACATGCTTGCCAAATAATGAGCTTGTTAAATAGAAATGTCAAAAACGATCTCTAATGTGACTAACAGGCATTCACTAAAGCAGAAGCAAATATCCAGTGGAATGTTAATCTAATATGAACATGCTTATGCTAGCAAACACTAAATCTAGATGAAAAGCATGGCATATTTTTAAAATAATAATCTCACATAAATATACTTATGCTAGAAAATGTTAAAATTTAGATGGACAACACTTTTATTAAAATAGTAAACTATGTATATTTAAATATATATGTGCAAAATTTCATCTAATTTAAATGTATTTTAAGTTTCAATCTGATTTCAGGTTTAGTGTTTTGATTAGTAACTATTGGACTGAGTCCAAATAAATTAAAATTAATTGGTCTGATTTTCCATATTTACAGAGATTTCTGATAGGTGTATGGCTTGAACTTTCTTAAGATACAGGTATAGGAGACAAGGGATACAGAAACAGCAATCCAGTTGTTAAAGTAAAAAAGGTATGGAGATTTTAGCTCGTATCTGTCTAACTTTCTATGAGACTTTAGACATGTTATTTAACCTTTCTAAGCCTTCATTTTTTTATCTGTAAAACTGAAGTAAAAACACCTAACTCACTCTGTTGTTTTAAGCACTAAATTAGATATCATTTGTAAAACTCTTAACCCAGAGTCAGACCCATAGCAAATGCCCAGTTAGTGAGAACTTTTATTTTAACTTCTACTGCTATGCACATATAATTTCCATGATCTCTTACTGGAAGATATTCCCAGATGCTTGCTATATTCCATGTATTCTAATCCTTAAAAAAAAATCATTCTGTTTTATTGCAATTTCTTTCATTTTCTTTATCAAGATAAGTTCCATTCATTTTTATTGCCATCAAACTAAAATACTCTCTACTTAAGAATATTTCTTCTATACAGTTCCTGTCCTCCTACCACTCAATAGTATTATAGTTCTTTACAAGATAAGGCAGCTAATTCCATTAATTTCCTAAATTGTCTCTTTCATGAAACGTAATGTGTAATACTTAACTGGCAGGGAAGTTACCACAATCACAATGGTAGTTTTCTCAGGGTGAGGTTTAGCCATTGCACTCAGGATATGCTGACCCCTGTGATTTCCCCAAATGTGAAACACTTGATTACATAATTTGTGGTAGTGGGAGATTGTATTCGAGTTCTTTCCTGATATTTTTGAAATTAAAAGAAAAAGGGTTATGTCCCTCAAATCTTTGGTGATTCCTAAAGTATCTATTTACAAATTGCATGCTATTTATTATTTTTATTCAAAGTCTTTCAGACAAAGAGTGATTGAGGAAGTTAACTTATTTTAGGATATTGCTGGGTTATCTTGACCTTGAATTCAACTTCAGTGAAAATTTTTTTAGAGCCAAAAAAAAAAAAAAAAAAGTTCTTCACTTAATAATCTCAAATTCCACTAGGGAGCCATATCATCAATCCAGTGCCCATTAAGAACTGCTTTGATCCCCAGTCATTCTGCCTAATGTTTTGGAAAATATATCTTTCTCTCTGTTATGGAAGATGCTTTTTTTTTTAACATTTGGTGGGAAAAAAATGTCAAAGGCCACAAGATTGAGAAAAATGCTGAATGAAACCTTAGGTCCAGATTTCTTTTCTGATAGTCTTGTTATCCTTTCATGTCTGTGCTTGTTTTTCATGACTCCTCCTTCCATCTCACTGTTAGTTCACTGTCTTTGAAAAAGTAGTCAGAATCCCATGCTGAGCCATGAGAAAGGTTGACCTTTTTTTTGCATTATGACTCTTGGGAAAGAGTTTTATTATCTAATCTTAGATATGGAGCTGTCAACTTAAAAAATAATAATAATTTAAAATGGGAGTGAGCATTTCTGACCCTTGGGAGGAAAAAACAACTTTAGATATCTTGGTAACTGAGAGTAAGCATGAGGATGAGGTAAAAGAGATGTATGTCCCTGGACACAGTGCAGACTGTCTCTACCAGCAATCACTTTAGAGTGGTGGCCCCAGCTGGGCAGGTTGGGGTGAAGGGGAAGGACCACTATGAGAGTTCCTCCTGATAAATGCAGTTCTTTCTGTAGCAACTAATTATCTTCATATCTATCCTGCAACCTGATTCACAGCCTTTTTTTCTTCCTCATTTTAAAAAAGTGTTGGCAATGGTACAGCAGAAAGAGAAAATCACTGAAGTCCCAATGAGGCTTTCAACAGAAAGTGGCAGAAAACTGCGGTGTCTTGGGCAAATTATTTCCCCTTTTGTGACATCAGGTTTATTTTAACCTGACTGAATGAACTCTAAGGCCCCTTCTAGTTCTGGCATTCTATCCTTTTTTAAAAAACATTGTCTTCTGAAGTTCTCAGGCACATTGTATTTGTAATTAATATATTTAAACTATACACACAGAGCACACATATGTACATAAAGTTCAAATCTTTCTATAAGTGAGCTGTTCAACCACTGCCAAATGCAAATACAGCCATCACATTGAATGGGTTGTGCCTTTACTAATTCAGACCCCTAGTTAACAGACCAGGGTCATGGATGTTGTAGTTGCTGACCAGGAGCTTAAAGACCATTCCCTCCTCACAAGTTTAAAATGACTGACTCCTGGACATTTGGCAGCATATGTTTTATAAACTACCATGTTCGTGTGGTATTCCCAGAAGGACTCCCATTGTTATTTACTTCTTAGTATTTGATGCTGAACATCAAAAGAACCAGAACACCAAAATGTCAAGTCCAGTGAGAAAATACTTCAAGAGAATTTATTTTGTACCAATTTTACTTTTCTCTGAATTTCAAGAACAAGGGTGTGGGCCTGACATCGGACTACTATGTTAAATGGGATTCATCTAGTTCTAATTATGACTCCCTATTACAAGGCTCAGGGACGCCATGCTACTCCTGGCATACATAAGATACTGGCTGGACAGATTGTACTAAACAAAGAAATCTTCCTAATTACAAATGATTAAAAATTTAAAAAAACCTCACACCACAACTCTGGAATTTGTATTACTGTATCCTGATGTATAAAGGATTTGGGAGGAGAGTGAGGAGCTGAAAGTATGGATATTTATAACAGTTCTATGGTATATATCTTCTGAAATGCTTAGAATGCCAGGAGCTTTGTAGTTTGTATGTGTGTGTGCTTTGTTTTGTTTTGTGTTTTGTTTTGCAATCTCTTCTTTTCATTTTTTTTTAAATGAAAAACAGCTGAGAAGTAGTTTTATTAGTTTGGGGCGTATGAGTGTTAGTTTCTGGAGTGGCTGCTTTCACAACCTATTCCAAGGAAGTTGTCTTTTTTAAAGAGTCTTGCTTCTTTTCTGCTTACTAATTACAATATTAGTTTTTCTCTTTGCCACTACTTTGTCTATTTTCTTTATTTGTTTTAGTCTCATGGTTTGCTCATTTTAATCTTATCATAGGGAAATAAAAAAACAATGAAAAATCAGCAAATGTATACTTATTAAACAGAGAGCCAGTAAGTCTCCCACATTCAGAGAGAAGAGCCAGACCTTGCACAATAAATGACAAGGGCATTGGGTTCAATAGAATTTCGGGGAAAAGAAGAAACTTCACAATATCTGATGTATTATGCAGTTGATATTAAAGTCAGGGGGACAGCCTTATGCAAGGGGTCAAATTTATCCTTAAAAGCTTAATAGGGAACAAGGACTTGGAAATAGTTGTCTTGAAGCTTTTAGGGTTGCACTGAGTTTCCACAATGGTATGAATTAATCAAAACCTTTGGTCTCATTCAATTCTACCTCACTCATCAAAATAAAGATGTATTTTCCCAACTTAGGATACCTTTTCTCTTTCAAAGAGGAAAGACTTTTGAATGTCAAAAGTTCATGGCCAGGCTTGGTGGCTCAGCCTGTAATCCCACGTTTTGGGAGGCTGAGGTGAGTGAATTGCCTGAGCCAACGGGTTTGAGACCCGCCTGGGCAACTTGGCGAGACCTCATCTCTTCAATAAATAAACAAAAATTAGCCGGGCGTGGTAGCGCGCACCTGTAGTTCCAGCTACTTGGAAGGCTGAGGCAGAAGGATCACCAGAGCCCAGTAGGTCGAGGCTGAGGTGGCCAGGAGTGTGCCATTGCACTCCAGTCTCGGTGACAGAGTGAGACTCCAACTCAAAAAAAAAAAAAAAAAAAAAGTTCAGCAACTGAACTCACTAATACTCATAAAGATAAGAATAAGAAGGTTAATTTAACTTGAAGAGTCTCAAAGGCCATGAAATTAAATGAAAAGGCACAATAGACATTAATTATACTAATGGGCTTTGAAATAGGTACTGGGAGGAAGGGAGGCTATTTTTAAATTTTCCCAAATCCATGAGATTTGAGGGGCATGATATGCTGATCCTTTCTCCCTGAGAATGGGAATTAAATACAGAGAAATTGCAGTCAGGATACATAACATTGAGGAGCTGCCCATAGGAAAATGGTTATAGGTCCAAAAGCTTGAGTTGGAAAGCTGAGCATGACATGCAAGGCAGTCTACCATGTTTCAAATGAACCATGGTTTGCAACTGAGCACTCCATCACAGTTGACTGTTTTGAAGCATCATTATACTTATAGAAGTGTTTATTACATTTACAAGGCTTATTAACCAATTTTAACTCTAGTACTTGTTTTGCAAACAAAAAGAGCTTTATCTCTCAAAGCATATAAAGTACAAGCTTTTGTATCAAATGGTAGAAAGCCAAGAAGAAAAGATAAATTCCCTGAAGCAGTGATTCTCTGAGGAGGATCCTAGGTCAGTCACAGCAGCTGGGAACTTGTTATAAATGCAAATTCTAGCAAACTCAGAATCAGAAATTCAGAGGGTGGGACCCAGTGATCTGTTCTTTCAACGAAGGTTTGAAAACCACTGTTTAATGAATAGAGAGGAAACACCATATTTAAAAGTTCAACTTTTAAAAGACCATGATTTTAAATCAAGTTGTAAATAACGTTTCTATTAAAGGCATAAACCTTAACCTGAAGGAGCAGTTTCAGCACTGCATGAAAAATGATTAAAGAATTAATCAAGACAGGATGTCATCAAGAAATCAAACCAAGAGGGATGCGAGGAGGCAGAGGACAGATAAGGACAGTTTAGAAAGGGTAAAGACAGGATACACTGGGGTTCTTATAGGAAACTTTCCCAATATACCAGCATTTCTAATTCATGGGAGTATACTTACTTTATTATTAATAATAATAATAAAAAAAGAATGACTCTCTGCTCCCCATCACAACTGTAAGGGGTAGACAATGGCATCCTCCAGGCACAGCTGACAGTCCTCTTCAGCCTCTACTTCCTGTCCTGGATGCAGTAGAGTTTACAACCAGTCAGAGAGTGAGAGCTGGACACCCTTATGACTGGATGGCCTCAGGCAACAGCCGATAACATTAGTCTTATGAAAAACCTCTGAGGAGGACTATGGGAAGACAAAAATCAAACTGGGGCTGCTTCTAATCAGAGCTCATTTAGCGTTCTACAGTCAAACTTCCCCTTGGGCTGTGTTTAGAATTCCTAAACAAAATAGATGGAGCAAAGTGTGCCACTTAGGAGCAAAACAGAGAAAGCCATTACCCCCAAAATGGGCACAACCTGAGCCAGGACAAAAAATTGGCCCAGTGGGAACATGGGCTGACCGAGCCTGTCTAGAATCCCCTCCAAAGCAGTGGCAATAGGGAACATGGTGAGAAATGTCATGCTGGCCCCTCTTGGCTTTCAACTCAAGATTAATGAACCACCCTAGTTTCCTTGAATCATTCATTGTGAATTGTTAGATGTAAATCTAACCAAATCCTTTTATTAAATTTTTTTTTAATTTTAAAGATATGGGGTACAATTCATGGTTAGGTATATAAATGTTTATTGATGAGGTGTGCCCCCTCCCCCAGCATTTTCCCACTACTGCCAATCTTTTTATTAAAGTATTATGATAATTATTCAAGGTTCATTTATGAGTGAGAACATGTGGTACTGAGTTCGTTTCTGTGATCACTCAGTATTATAGACTCTAAGTCCATCCAAGTTGCTGCAAAGTTCATAATTTTGTCCTTTTTTATAGCTGTGTAATATTCCATTGTGCATATGTACCACATTTTTTTAATCCAGTCCTCTTTTGATGGGCAGCCCAGTTGGTTCCATGTTTTTGCTATTGTTAATAATGCTACAATAAACGTGCATGTGAAGGTATCTTTTTCATAGAGTTATGAGAGTTCCTCTAGGGATATTACCAGTAGAGGGATTGCAGAATCATATGGAAGGTCGATTTTTAGATTTTTTAGGAGTCACCAAACTGTTTTCCACAAAGGTTGTACTAGTTTACACTCCCACCAACAGTGTAGATATGTTCCCTTTTCACCACATCCTCTCCAGCATCTGTTGTTTTTTAAGTTATTGATGATGGCCATCCTGACTGGGGTTAAGGGGTATCTCAATGTGGTTTTGATTTGCATTTCTTTGATGATTAGTGAGGCTGAGCATTTCTCTATGGATTTGTTGGCTGCTCATATGTCTTCATTTGAGAAGTGTCTATTCATATCTTTTGCCCACTTTTTAATGGGGCTGCTTGTTTTTTTCCTTTCAGCACATTTGAGTTTCATGTAGATCCTAGATGTCAGGCCTTTGTCAGATATACAGTTGGCAAATATTTTTTTCCAGTCTGTGCACTGTCTCCCCACTCTTTTGATGGTTTATTTTGCTTTGCAGAAGTGTTTCAGTTTGATAAGGTCCCTCTTGTCTATCTTATCTCTATGGCATGGACACTTGGGGTTTTGATCAGGAATTGGTTGCCAGTTCCGATTTCCATAACACAATCAGAAATGCAAAAGATCAGCCGGGCTCGGTGGCTCAGCCTGTAATCCCGCGCCTTTGGGAGGCTGAGGTGAGTGGATTGCCTGAGCCCGCGGGTTCGAGACCCGCCTGGGCAAGCAAGACCTCATCTCTACAATAAATCAAAAAATCAGCCG
>CAUYQG010187709.1:0-10060 GCA_963574415.1 Tarsius wallacei
GCGGACTAGATGGGGCGTCCCCCTAAGAGTCGGCTGTCCGAGTGTGGCTGTGGCAAAGTCTGTCGTCACAGAGGTTTGGCACAACCAGGGTTCTCCTGGAGAACCGAGAGGTCAAGGCACCTAGAGGTCAAGGCACCTAGCACTAGGAATTTTTAAAACAGAGAGCACTTGACCGAGCGGCGGATGGGAGGGTGTTCGAGATTCCTGCCAGTGGAACAGAAACAGGAGTCCCACAGGGTCCGCTGTGGGCCAACAGGCGTGGGAGCCTTTGAGATCCGCTGTTGCCAGACAGACGTGGGAGCCCTGGGGGAGAGGGAACCCTACGGGGTCCGCTGTAGGTCAGCAGACGTGGGAGCCTCTGAGGCCCGCTGCTGCCTGACAGACGTGGGAGCCCTAGGGTTCGTGAGAGATGGAACAGAAGAGAGAGCCTTTAAGGGTCCACTGTGGCCGTGAAGGCCGAGGTGGGGTGTGCTCCCCCTTGCCGAGGGGCCGGAGAGGCTGGATCCTGAGGTCAGTTCCCTCTGGTGATCCCTGGCAAGGTTCAGGCTTCCTTGTTTGGGGTGGGGGGACTTACCTATCCTACGATCGCTGGTGGATATGGCTCAGGCATTCAAGATGGTGGGGAAGGTCCGGGAGGTTTGGAGTGGCCACCAGCACAGAGTCGGGGTCCCGCCCAAGGGCAAGAGAGACTCGCACAGGGGCGAGAGAGACCCAATCTGAGTCACGGCACCAATGAAAGAACTTAGGCCCAGTAACAACTCCACACCCATTAGGGACCAAGAAATTTATTAAAGTGGTGGCTACAGGAAAGGGTCTGTAGTGGGAGGGAGCTAGAGAGAGAGAGAGTTATGCAGGGAGAGGGCTGTATTTATTAGTTTAGCGAGGGCAGGAAAAGGTTGTGTTAGCATTCTATTGGGTAGAGCAGAGTGGAAATAGGGTGGGCCAAAGTTGTGTTACATTACTATTGGAGGGTACAACAGGGCTGATTTGTCATAGGGGAGATTGTTGGCTCGCAGGTTTGAACTTTGCGCAAGTGGGAAACCGTACCGGGGAAGCCGGAACTTAGGGCCTTTGTTGTTTTCATGTGGCTTTGTAGTGTTCAGCGCCATCTTGGGGGGGCACTTCTGACTGTTCCCTGCGCCCTTTAAAAATAAATCTAGAGAGTCTAGATTTTTGGTCAAGATTTTACACTTCATCAAGTATGTGTTCTCTACCTTATTTGTGGGGTTTTACAATAGTTTTGGGTGTAGATTAATATAATTATACATATTTCTAAGAATAATTTTTATCTAATTCTTGGAATTAACAACATGTATTTTTGAAAGGATAGGTACTATCAAGAGATTGGTTTTTCTAACTACCTGAAGAAGAATACATTTTGACTACTAAATTAGTAACCATTTAAAAATTGTCCAGATGCTTCTGAAGCATACTGTCTTAGTCTGCTTGAGCTACAATAACAAAATACCATAGACTGAATGGCTTACAACAGAAATTTATTTTCTCACAATTCTGGAGACAGGGAAGTCTGAGGTCAAAATCAAGTTGCCCGAGGATTCAATTTCTGGTGAGGCTTCTCTGCCTGGCTTGTAGATAGTTGCCTTCTTGCTGTGTACTCATCTAGCCTTTCCTTCTTTCTGCCTATTCCTCTTCTTATAAGACCACCAGTCCTTCCAGATTAAGGCCCCACCCTTATGACCTCATTTAACCTGAATTACCTCTTATCTCCAAATATAGTCCTGTTCAAGGTTAGAGTTTCAACATATGAATGGGGGCAAGGGGAAGGACACAATTTAGCCCATAGCAGAGGCCAGGCAGACCTTTTTCCAAAGAAGTGAATATAAATTTTAAGTCTCTAAATCTTTTATTTTTTTTATTTAGAAATTTTTTTCTCTCTCTTTTTTTTTTGAGTTGAAGTTTCACTCTGTCACAAAAGTTGTAGTGCAGTGACATGATCATGGCTCACCACAGCTTCAACCCCTGGGCTCAGGCCATGCTTCCTCCTCAGCCTCCTGAGTAGCTGGGACTACAGGTGCATGCCACCATGCCTGGCTAAATTTTTTATTTTATTAAATTTTTGTAAGACACGGTCTCACTATGTTTCCTAGGCTGGTCTCAAACTCCTCGGCTCAAGCAATCCTCCCACCTCGGCCTTCCAAAGTGCTGGGATTATAGGCTTGAACCACTGTGTCCAGCCAAGTCTCTAAATCTGATAATACTTAAGGGAAACTATTCAGGGCAACAAAATGGAAAATGGGAGAAAAAGTCCCAAACCAAAAAAAGAACTTTCTAATAGCTGTGACATTTTAGAAAAATCGCATACTAGATAATCCTTCATTAGCTATAAGAAGGTTTATTTTTGAAGCTTTTATTTCTGCATGATCTATTATCTCCAATGCCTGGCATTGTAATCCTGTAGCAGGAAGTCAAAAGTTATAAATACAGAGCTCTCATAGTGCCTTGGTGATCACTGGCAGGTAAAATTTGCAGAGGCTATAGGTGTTTACGTCCTGAGTTTTTCTTTTATCTGGCCTTGGAGCAATTAAGGTGAAGATTGCTGGTACGTTTAGTTATAAATTGAACTCGGTATTTTTTGTGTGTGATTTGGAATAAAAGATTTTTAAACTGTGCAATATGCCAAAATCATAAACTTTTGGAGTTGAAACGGAACTTTGAAATTGTTTTGACCGGCCCCCAAACCAGGAAACTGGGGCTTACAGAAAGTAAATAACTTGATCAATACCACAGAGCCATTTAGGGGCCACTGTGAACTAGGACCTAAGATTTCTGTCTTTCAATTCAGAGTTATTTCCACTATGCCATGATGCTACCCAACTGGCAAGTGTTTTTTGGTCAGGAATTCAACCTAGGCTATAATGGCACAAGTACCAAGTCATTACTATTAAACTACTTAGAAGCAAATTAATCTCCTTGAGCCCCTCTTAGATCCATTCCAAATCTAAAATTATGATTATAAAGAAAATGTAAAAAAAAGTATAACATATATAGGTTAATTTAGCAACTAAAAGGTTGGTTTGTTCATTTCATGACTATATTGAACAGATTTCCTTTTAAAATATATATATTTCCAGAGACAGAAATACAAGGAGCTTTTTTTAAAAATGAAGACATGAAGCAGAAGCTAGAGTATATATGTTATATATTTTGAAATATATAATTAAATTCATTATTATGAATTTAATTATATATTTAAATAGTATTCTTTTGACTATTCATCTCAATATGTTGGACTTAGGAAAGCTATTTTAACCTTTTGATTAATATCACCATATTAAATGGGTGAATGTCTAATTATAGAAATGTAATACTCTACTTAGCATTTATCTAGCATTTACTAAGAATTCAACTTTTGGATATCCTTCCAGAGTTTTGTTCTCATCCTTCTCCTCTCTCTGCAGTCTTTGCCTGAGTTACCATAACGCCTTCTTATGCTTTCTATCTACCTATACAAATGATTCCCAGATCTGATCTTGCTAACATTCCCTCTAAACTCCAACCTCCATTTCTTTCTACTTGCTGTCCATCTCTACCTGGATGTCCATATCGTACTTTAAAGTCAGTTTGGCTAGAAAACATTCATTATCTTTCTCCCACTAAACTTGTTTCTTCTACTAAATTCTCTATTTTTCTTCACAGAACAAACTTCTCCCCTGTCACTTGTTCTCAGAGCCTCAGAGCTAACTTAACTCCCATATCTTTTCTGTGCTCTACAGCCAATCAACTGCTTACTCTTTACTGTGTTATTACCATGTCTTTCTTACATCCACATTCATAGAACTACAGTGTGGTATCTGCTTTCAATTTTATTGTCAACATTCTAGAATAAAATCATCGTTCGTTCCTGTTTGGTAGCCCTAACCTGACCTCACTGCTCTAATCTCCTTCTATTCCAACTCAATCTTTAAAAAATGTTTTTAATTTACTTTTTTCATCATAGAAGTGATATACGTTCAGTGGAGAAAATATAGAAGAGACAGAAAGATAAAAAGAAAACAGAAAATACCCATATTCCCATTACTCAAAGATAATCACTGGTCTATAGTCTTCCAGTTCCTTTTCTATGATGTGTATTAATATTTTCAAACAAAATTTTTCCAGTTCAGCCTGAATATTACTCTAGACAACTTGATTATTATTCTTGAAGTCTGATTCTAATTGAAAATGTTTTCATCATCAATAGAAAAAAAGCTTAAAAGCCTTTGCATGGTATTCAAGCTCCTTGACAATCTAGACCCAGTAGACTATTTGAGCTTTATTTCCATTGAATTCTTCCCAACTCTGCAGGACAACCATTCAAGTAACATGGCATTTTCTAACATGCTGCAACCTCTAATCCTATGCACATGCCATTTCCTATAAAAATTCTACCTGTTCTTTACAGAGCAGTCTGAATGCTATCGCTTCCATGAAACTGTCAATCACCTACCTATATCCATCCCCTCTTTTTCGAGAGTGAGAAGTTGTTTCTCCCTATTTTGAACTTCCATAGTAATTGCAACCTTCATTGGTTCTAGGAAATTAGTCTCTAGTGAACACATATACGTATTATATATTTTTCAACACCCAACATAATATTTTAAGCATAGCAGTTATCTAGTAAATATCAAATGAATGAGTAGTTGAGCACTGCTTCAGGGACTCTACCTCTTATAAAACTCATGAGAAGAGTGATATTTTGTAGGGAGAAGATACTTAAACAGGTTATAAAACTTACTCAGGTTAGAGGGAATTAAGGAGACAATTAGAAACTGGAATGCTCTAAATTCAAGTTCGTCACTTTATCCTCTGAGTTGTGCTGTGGCTTTAGATCACTAATGAGTAGATATTTATAGTGTGGTTGCCTGTTGCTTGAATACTATCCTATTTTGGATAGGTGGGAGGCAGTATTCTTCCTTCTGCTGTGGATGAAGGAGGAGTACTGGTAGATATTCCTCTCAGTTGCCTGGAAGTTGGCATGTGGGCATGTGACTTTGGTCAATTAGAAGTTCCCGCCCAGGACTTGGAATCTTGAGAGCTCAGGGCACAGCAGAGACACTTGTGGCAGTTGTGACAATGATAAGATTCCAGTTAGAGCAGATTTGAGTGCATCAACAATCTCCTAAGCAGACCGTTACTGAAGCGTGATCTAGATCGTGTCTTTGCCTCCTTAGGGGCCTGCCCATTTTCTGAGCTTCCTGGTCCATTCAGTGAGATCACTTATAAATAAATTTGTTTTCTGCTTGAGTTAGCCAGGGTCAATTTCTGTTATTTGCAACTAAAAACTCTTCTGTTACTTACAACTAAAATCCCTAACGGTGGCTGTTATCTTTAGTACTTCAATGGAGCAGCATCATACATACGCTTCAAACGAACTCCCACAACGTAAGAGGAAGTTCTATAGTAATAGAACTACCAATGCCAAAAGACATAGGAGTGATAGCTGTTCAGTGGACTCGTAGTGGGAAATGCCAAGTAAATTCTCTACAACTTTTCAAATAACTGTTTATATTATATCAATGTGATCAAGTAAGATTAGATTCACATCTAGCAAGTCTTTTTTTCTGTACCTACTACACATTTGTCATATATTATCTCATTTAATTCTCACAACAGTCTATGAATGTCTATTAAGAGAGTTTAGAGGCCTGGCAGATGACAAAACAGAGTAAACTCTACAGATAGGAAAGGACTTTTGGAATTTCTCACCAAAGCCCCTTTATACTGGTTACCTCAGAGAACAAATAGTTTAAATGGCCAAATTTCCACAGATCAAGGAACATGTTAGAAGATATTCCATTTTTGCTTTTACTAACCGCTAACTGAAATTGAGCATTTTCTGTAATTACAAATGTTGGCCACAAACTGCAGGAGTATTAGTAATACCTATGACTTTGTCACCAATAGAAATCACAGATAGTTTATACCACATTAGAGTGGTTATATCACTCTTTGAAATTATTATAGTTATCAGACTTTCTACTAGCTCTCATTACTAAATGTGTTAACATATATATTACTATATCACAAATTTGTTTTAAAATATTTTTATGACTTTATTTCAGCATAATTAGTTTCCTTTGTAATTCTAAGTGGTTAATTATTTTTCATTTAATTAAAATATTATTCTGAGAAGGTATCCATAGACTTCACTAGACTGCCAAAGAGTCACAAAAAAAAGTTGAGAATCCCTTTTTATAGACAAACATTTTTTGTTTTTTGGTTTTTTTTTTTACTAGCTCAGAGGTTCCCAAACTTGACTGTGCATGAGAATTAATTTAAAGAATTTTATAAACAAGACCACATATACCAGGTTTTTTTGAGGGTAATTTTAACTGTCTGTAGTTTTGGTCTTAAGTGTTGATCTTTGTACCCATCTACTTTGGGTAAGATAAGACTGCATTCCCTAGTGTTTTCAAGTAAATCTACAGACCCCTGGGAATTTGAAAACATGAAAATAGGTCTAAAAGTGCTCTGTGAGATTTTTTTTAATGGTATATTTCACTTTGATGATTATCTTTTGAAAAATAATACATGGCAGATCATCTGGATAACCACCATGTTATCAAAGAGTGCTATGGTTTGCTGGGATTTCAGGGCCTGTGTTTGTATTTACCATAAAGCTAAGTGGTACCACTCCAATTGCCTTAGACAAATGAAAAAAGAATAGCAATAGAAGTGGAATTAATGTATTACTGTTGAACTCTCACCTTGTAAAGGCCAGATTATATCCAAGTGAAATGTCCCCAGGAGTACAGGTAGAGAAAAGTGGTAGAGAATTAAGCCATCACATGGAGAGTAAGCATGCCATGTTAAAAAAAACCCAGAAACATCGGCCGGATGTGGTGGTTTATGCCTGGGAGGCCGAGGTGAGAGGATATCTGAGCCCACGGGTTTGAGACCAGCCTGGGCAACTTAGTGAGACCTCATTTCTACAATAAATCAAAAAGCTAGTCAGGCATGGATGGTGGCATGTGCCTGTAGTTCCAGCTACTTGGAAGGCTGAGGCGGAAGGATCACCTAAGCCCAGCAGGTCCAGGCTGCACTGGCCGTGAACATGCCACTGCACTCCAGCCTGGGTGACAGAGTGAGACTCTGACCCAAAAAAAAAACAAAAACTAAAAACAAAACAGAAACATGGTAGATTCAGCACTGTTTTATTAACAAAATAGTAGCATCTGTGATATTGAAACTGTTGTTAGGTTTGATTTGGGAAGACGTTGTGAACTTGCTTTATTTAAGTTGTATAAAAACTATAAGAGGTTTATTATAGTCTATACATGGGCAATTTCATCCTTCAGTAACTCAGGCCCTGAGTTTTTGAGTCATCTTTGACACTTCTCTTCCTTCCATATTTCAATCAAAGCAGCAAAGCCCATATGGTTGTTCCTTCTCAATTATTCCAGAATGCAACCCCTTCGTACTACCTTTACCACCACCAGCACCTTGGTACTGGCTGCCATTATTTCTTACCTGGACTTTTATGATATGTTCCTTCAGGTCTTCCTGTTTTTAACCTTGCTCCCATACATCTGTTTCCCACAGAATAGTCAGAGTAATCCTTTTATTTATTTATTTTAACTTTTTTTTTTGTCACCCAGGCTAGAGTGCAGTGGGGCTATCACAGCTTGCTGCAGCCTCAAACTCTTGGGCTCAAGGGACGGAAGGCTAATTTTTAGTTTTTTTGTGAATATGGAGTCTCCCAATGTTGCCCTGGCTCAGAGTGATCCATTTATTTGTTTGTTTGTTTGAGTGGGCATCTCATTATGTTGCCCAGGCTGGAGTGCCGTGGTGCAATCATGGTTCACCGCAGCCTCAACCTCCTGGGCTCTCAGGTGATCCTTCTACCTCAGCCTCCTGAGTAGCTGGCACTATCACACCTGGCTAATTTTTAATATTTTTTTTGGTAGAAATAAGGTCTTGCTATGTTGCCCAGGCTGGTCTTGAACTCCTGGGCTTAAGTGATCCGCTTGCCTTGGCCTCCCAAAGCACTGGGATTACAGCCGTGAGCCACCAGACCCGGCTGATTCTGTTAAATACACAAGTCATCTCTCACCCAGAATGCTTCAATGGCATTTCTTCTCACTTATAATAAAATCCAAAGTCCTCATTTTCTTATGAAAGACTCTATCTCCTCTCTAACACATCCCCTTTGCTCATTCTATTCTACCTACCCTGACCTTCTGCCTTTTCCTGGAGTACACCAAACAATCTTGCTGTTCCATCTACCTGGACCACCCTTCCTTGCCAGGTGTCTTCAGGGCTTACTCCTTCACTTCCTTCAGCCTTCAGGTTTCTGATTATTCCTTACCTTATCCTGCCCACTGACCCTGTTTCATTTATTTATTTTATTTTTCATAATATTTATTAGCACTTGGTATAGCAATATGTACATCTCTCTCTCCAGTACAATGTACGCTCTGTGAGAGGAGGAAATAACCCAAAGCCTATTCAGTGCCGGGTGTATATTAGGTAGTTAATAAATATTTGCTAAATGAATGAACACATGAATGAATGAGTGAAGTGATGACTAAAAGTAATTGAAAGAGATCTTAGAGATCAGTGATAATTTTTTTTTTTAAGTTGTGGGGTACAATTCAGGGTTAGATATACAAATGGTCATTGTGTAGGTAAAATTTGGGCCTCACTTTGGTCCCCACTTCACCTGGTTTAAGATCAGGTACCTTTATTGATAAGGTGTGCCCCTCCTCCCACCCCTGAGAAATTTTATAAAAATAAAAGATACTACTATTTATCAAGTTTGAGAAACCCTGTCTTAGAACAAATTACAGTTAAAGTTTTCATTATTATATATTCAGTACATGTGATTAAGTTATAGTGTAAAATGAAGACAAAAAACCTGGTCAAATCTCTTCGAATAATTTAGAATTCATGTAGATGCATCAGCACCACTTTTGTGGTCTTAATGTTAAGACCCTTGTAAAGTACTATTTTTTTTTCAGGAATAGATACGTGATTGATTTCAAGTTGCTGGTCTCATGTCAAAGTATCAGGCAAAACAAAGATATTCAGTGCTAAATTTAAGTGATCCAGCATAGCCTCTACTTTCCCATCTGTCTTTTAACCTAAACACTTTTTTTAAGGGAGGAAGAAAGTAATACTCTACAAAAAACCAAAATAATTGGTATTTTTGCTTTTAGTCTTTTTAAGAATCTTCTTCACGTAATTTAATGTCAGTTGACCTAGGAATAGTCTAAAGATTATCATCATTGTTAGGATAGTCAAAAACACAGCCACTTTTGTGTTATTTGCTAAGTAGAAATTAGATGATCATTAAGGTCCCTTTTTGACTCTTAAGTGCTAGGATATATGGTCACAATGGACTGAATGATCATAGTGGCATAAAAAAGCAACCATCATTTAGTTTCATTTTCAAAGTGAAAGTACCATAAAAGCAGTTTTCTCACCTCAGAATAACAATTAAATATTGGTGGCAGATAGGAGCAGCAACTAAAAAGAAATGCTTTCTGTTTCTTTAAAGACAATTCCCTTCCAGTCTGTATGGGAGGTTGAGTGGTGGGTGGTAGGGAGATAAGCCAACACTGGACTAGTCTTGTCTGTGACTTTGAAAAAGTCATGTTACGTATTTAGACCTCATTTTCCATTGCCGTAAAATAAAAATTTTACCTGCCTCAGTCTACCCTCTGGGAGCAAGAGAATGAATGAAATGATAGAAATTTACAAAGGCTGGTTTACTGTGAAACATAAATTTCAAGACCCATCCTTTGTACCAGTACTAAGTCCCTATATCAATTTTTGTGTGAGGATTTTATAATCTTTTCTTAAAGAGGCCTCCAAATTTATTTACTTTTCAGTCCTTCTAAGAACTGAATCCACCACTATATATAAGTGTTATGAGATCCTTGGGAGAAATAATGACATAGAAGTCCAATCTTGGATTACATTAAAATTTTCTTTTTTTTTTTTTTTTGAGTTGGAGTCCCACACGCTCACCCAGACAGGAGAGCCCTGGCCCCTCCTTGACCAGCTGGGCTCCGGCGATCCATACCCCACAGCCATCCGAGTATACAGAATTAAAGGC
>CAUYQG010187711.1:0-11314 GCA_963574415.1 Tarsius wallacei
AAGCTGATCTTAAAATTGTTGAAAACAATCTTGAAAAAGACTAAGTTGGAGGACTCACATTTCCTTATTTTCTTAATTGTACTTTTGTATTGTTTAGTTCTGTAGAAATACAAGTGATTTGTGTGTGTTGATCTTGGATTCTGCTGTTTTACTGCGTTTGTATATTTACTCTAATGCCTATTTGTGGATTTTTTTTTTTTTTTTTTTGAGTTGGAGTCTCACTCCGTTGCCCAGACTGGAGTGCAGTGGCTGCTGCCAGCCACTGCTGCCTCGACCTGCTGGGCTCTGGCGATCCTTCTGCCTCAGCCTTCCAAGTAGCTGGAACTACAGGCGTGCGCTACCATGCCTGGCATATTTTTTGATTTATTGTAGAGATGAGGTCTCGCCAAGTTGCCCTGGGGGGTCTCTAATCCGCGGGCTCAGGCAATCCACTAACCTCAGCCTCCCAAGGCGCAGGATTACAGGCTAAGCCACCGAGCCCGGCTTTTTTGCGGATTTTTAAAAAGATTTTCCATGTATAAGAGCATGCCACCTAAAAACAGAAATAGTTTTATTCCTTTCTCTGCAGTTTGAATGTTTTTATTTATTTTTTTAAATTTTGTTTTGTTTAATTGGTCTGGTTAGAACTTACAGTGCAATATTGAGTAGAAATGGCAAACGTGGACATTCTTGTCTCATTTCTGATTTTAGGAAAAAAAAAATCCACAAATAGGCATTAGAGTAAATATACAAACTCAGTAAAACAGCAGAATCCAAGATCAACACACACAAATCACTTGTATTTCTACAGAACTAAACAATACAAAAGTACAATTAAGAAAATAATTCAATTTACAATAGCATCAAAAAGATTAAAATACATAGGAATAAATTTAACCAAGAAGGTACAAGAAAGTTACAAAACATTGCTAAGGGAAATTAATGGTCACTTAAATAAATGGAAAGATATTTCCTGCTGATGTCTTGAAAAACTTAATATTATTAAGATGACATTGCTACCCAAAGTGTTTTCTAAGTATTTGATGCAATCCTTGTCAAAATCTCATAGCTTTTTTTTTTTCTAGAATTGGAAAAGCTGATCTTAAAATTGTTGAAAACAATCTTGAAAAAGACTAAGTTGGAGGACTCACATTTCCTTATTTTAAAACTTACTAAAAGCTATAGGAATTAAAACAGTGTGATTGGTATTGGCATTAAGATGGTGTTACAGAGACTAATGAAATGGACTTAAGAGTCCAGAAATAAACCTATAGATCTATGACCAATTAATTTTTTTTGACAAGGGTGCAAAGTCTGTTCAATGAAGAAAGTACAACCTCTTCAACAAATGAAGTTTAAACAGATTTCCATATGCAAAAGAATGAAATTGGACTTCTACCTCATATTATATGCAAAAATGAACTCCAAATGAACAAAAGACCTAAGTTTAAGAGCTAAAAGTATAAAACTCTTAGAAGAAAATATAAGAGAAAATCTCTATGACCCTGAATTTGGCAATGAAGTCTTAGATATGCCACCCCAAACACAAGCAACCAAACTAAAAAATAGATAATTTGGGCTTCATCAAAATGAAAAACTTTGTGCATCAAATAAGTGAAAAAATAACTTACAAAATGAGAAAAAAATTGCAAAGTCATAAGAATCTATTATCTAGAATATATAAAAACTCTTGCAATTCAACAGCAAAAATCCAAGTAAGAAATGGGCAAAGGACTTAGATGTTTCTCCAAGGAAGAAACATATTTTTCCTCTCCCTAATACTATAGATATATTTTGTCTTTTTTCAGCTTTATATAAATGAAATCATTTGATGTATAATAATTTTCCCTGCCTTCTTTCTCTCAACATTGTGAGATTCCTCCATTTGGTGTAGAGAGTTCTGGTTCATCTTTAGTTTTGCTTAATATTCCATAGTGAATAAAATATAATGTGTTATTTATTTTATGATTAATGGACATCTAGTTTGCTTCTTTCTCACATTTCAAATATTTTTGCCTCATATATTATCTAGCATGTTGTTTAGAACATTCAGATATATTATGGCCCCCCCAAAGATGTCTATGCCCTAATCCCTGGAAACTGAATATGTTGTCTTACCTAGTGAAAGGGACATTGCAGATGCTATACTAAGTTAACACAATGGGCAAACACAATGCAATCACAAGGGTCTTTGAAAGAGGGAGGTAGCACTGATTTATCATAGACACAAAGAACTGAGTACCATACGATCTCACTCATAAGCGGATCCTGTCCTGAACATTTACCATAATACTCTAAGAAAGGGATTGGCAGTAGCTGGAAACTGCCAGGGGAGGGGGAGGGTGGGGTGCACATAACATTAATAAGGGTACCTGGTCTCAAACTAGGCAACGTGGGGACCAAAGATAGGCCCAAACTTACCTGTATGATGACCACTTGCATACCTAATCCTGAATTGTACCCCACACCTTTAAAATAAGATAAATAAATAGAAATAGTTAAAAGAAGTAGGAAGACCAAAAGGGAAAAGGGCGATGTGATGACAAAAGCAGATGAAAGATCTAAAGAGGATTTGTTGCCAGCTTTGAAGATGTTGGAAAAACTCAGGGCCAAGGAGTGCAGGTGACCCCTAGAAGCTAAAAAGGCAAGGAAACGGATTCTCACCAGGGCCTCAGGAGGGAGCTCAGCCCTGCCAACACCTTGATTTTGATTATTTTTAAACAAATTTCAAACTTCTGACTTCTAAAACTGCAAGATAACACATTTGTATTGTTTTCAGTCACTAAGTCTGTGATGGTGTGTTATAGCAGCAACAGGAAACTAATACAGTCTTCTTAATAAATTTTGCCTTCATCATTGAATAATGCCCGCTTTGTCCTGTTCAATACTAGTAACCTTAAATCCCACCATTTCTAATATTAATATTGTGTTCAGAGGTTCCCAAGACCACCTTCAGAAGCAAAGATTTGCTAGAAGGACTTATAGGATGCAGAAAATCTGTTATATTCATAAATGTGGCTCAGGGAAAGGATACCATTTAAAATAAACAAAGAGAAAAGGAGCATGGCATGGGATTCAGGAGAAACCAGGCCAAGCTTCCAGGTGTCCTCTACCAACAGAAGTGTGTGGATGCACTCAATTCTCCCCGCAACGATGCATGATCGCATGTGTGAAGAGCTGTCACCCAGAGAAGTTCATCTGAGCCTTAGTGTCCAAGGTTTCTATTGGGGGATCACTCACCTAGCTATGAAGCACCTGCATGTCTGACCCCAGCTACTCTGACTCCAACTCCCCAATAAGCATTCATCACAAATCACACTGTAGCATAAACTATATGACCATGTTAGTTCTTTTTGATCCACTGCCTCAGGTATGCAAAACTAGGTGTTCATCATACATCACATTGTTAGCACAAATTATCTAACCCATCTGGTGCAGCATGACCCAAGGCCTCAAGCATATAAAAACACTCTTCGGAGAGAATATTCTAAGGACTCAGTGCTCATCTCCCAGGAGCTAGCTAAGATTAGTGCCGAAGGCAGGCCTTTCTCTGGAAAGTGAAGGGTTGGATCAACCCAGGGCTGCTGAGTTAACACTTTCCTAAACAAACATTACCACATCTTTCTTGTTTGTTTTCATTTGTAATGTTATCTATCTCTTTGCATTCTGTACTCTTAACATTTCTTTACCTCTTTGTTTATAAAGAGGTAAATAGCATATGGCTGTGTTTTGATTTTAATTCCATTTGGCAGATTCTCTTTCACTTAGCGCATTCACCTTATTTACATTAGGCAGAACAACTTTTAGTGGCTTAATGTAACTTTATGCCTATTATTTATTTTTCTGTTCTTGACTCTTCTTTCTCCTCGTCCTCATGTTTGCTTCTACCATCTGTTGGATGTATGTTTCCTCTTGACTCTTCGGGCATTCTGTTGCATATTTCTGTTCTATCAGTATTCCCTCCCCTCTTCTGACATTCATAATCAATGATATTTCTTTACTATGTAGGAAGATAATATGCAACTATCCCCTCTCTTGGAACTCCAGTTCGTGTCTACTGCCAGCCCCAGGTACGAGACTGTAGAGTATATCATCCCCTGCTTTTTCCCCTTCAGCTTAGGCAAAATGTTTGGAGTGCTTTACTTTCCCTTCTGCTTTTCTAATGCCTGACAACTAGATTTTTTTCTGAATTCTAGAATTCTTGTTTAGTAATTTTTATTTCAGAATATGATTGGGCTTTCCAGGAATATGTGTTTTCTATTTCAAGAATTCTTTTTTTTTTTTGAGTTGTAGTCTCACTCTCGTAGCTCAGGCTGGAGTGCAGTGGCACACTGCTCACGGCCACTGTGTCCTCTACTTGCTAGGCTCAGGTGATCCTTCTGCCTCAGCCTTCCAAGCAGCTGGAGCTACAGATGCACGCCACCATGCCTGTCTAGTTTTTTTGATTTATTGTAGAGACGAGGTCTCACTATGTTGGTCTCACCACAGGCTGGTCTTGAACCCCCGGGCTCAGGCAATCCTCTCGTCTCGGCCTCCCAAAGTGCTGGGATTACAGGCTGAGCCACCGCATCAGGCTTATTTCAAGAATTCTTATGTGCAGACCCTGTATTATAAATTTCCAGGCAGACACAAATGCACACCCACTCCCAAAGTGTACTGATCACTACTGTTTTCTTTGTCTTCAGAGGTCGTTATCAGCACAATGTCCCATCCTCAAATAAGGTATGTGGACAATGTCACCGCCCCCTCTGTGCATCCCTCCTGTATCATTCTTTCACTCTGGTGGGTGACTGAGGGTGTTGGGTATAGGGCTCCCCTCCCCCCCACCTATCTCCATAGAGTGGTCCTCCTCTTATATGAGGTTTTGCTTCCTGCATTCAGTTACCCGTGGTGTGATAATATTTTGAGGGAGGGGGTGGTGGGGAGAGAGAAAGAGAGGCCACAGTCACATAACTTTCATGACAGTATATTGTTATAATTACTCTATTTTTTCCTAGTTGTTAATCTCTTACTGTGTCTAATTTGTAAATTAAACTCTACCATAGGCATGTACATATAGGAAAAGACATAGTATACACAGAGTACTATCCTTGGTTTCAGGCATCCACTGGGGATCTTGGAATGTATCCCCCACAAATAAGGTGGGACTACTGTATACATTCTTCTACTCTGATGAGTGACCGACATCTTGGCTGGGTGTGGAATCCGTGGCGTGGTTTGTAGACCGTCTTCCATGGTCTTCCAGCTTCAGGGTTGCAGGCAAAAGGCCAAGAGCCAGTTTGATTTTTGTCCTTTCTTTTAAGGGATTCGATTTTTTTTTTTTGTCTGGAAGCTTGTAAGATGTCCTCTTTGTGGAGTTCAGGAGTTTCAGCAGGGTGTCCTTGGGCACGGCTCTTTCCCGAGCAGTCTTCCCTCCCTGTGACTCATGGCGTCTTCTCATTCCTCATGCTCAAATGTTTTCTCAGCTCAGGGAAGTGACTCTTGGTTGTCTGTTTCTTGCCTCGTTCCTGTCTGTGGCTTTCCGCCTTCAGGAACTCCTGTCCTTCACACGTTATCGCCTTGGGTCTGTCCTCTGGGCCTCTTTATTTCTCTCATAATTCCCATTCCCCTGTATTTGGGCTCCATCCTTGGGCCTGTTTCTTCTTCCATTTGATTTTGCACAGCACCCATGGGGGGTGACCAGCTCACTGGCTCCAGGCCTCCACAGCAGCTCTACTGGTGGTTCTTTTGAACCCTCTCCTGAAGTTTTGGCTTTAATGCAGACATTCAAGTCTTCAGGTATGCTTTTCGCACTGTTTGGAAGACCTTGAAATGTTCTGTTTTTTGAGCCTTTTGCATAAGATGCTAGGACTTCAGAAATAAATTCTATTATGATCCAGGGACTCCATTCACCTGTTTCAACTGAGGTGGAAGCTTCCTGCTGTTTTGTCTTTTGAGTACAGTAGCCTGCTGTAGTGTGGGTTCTGAAACCAGACTTCAACTGCTGGGGTTCAAATCCTAGGTCAGCCTCTTCTCAGCCATGTGATCTTTGGCAAGCTAGTTAACCTCTGTGGACCTCCATTTCTCTATCTGCAAAATGGGGGTAATAATAGCAGAGTTGCTGTGGCAAAACGATACACTTCTCATCATCTCCGTCTTGCACATTGTGCGCTCTGACCGCCCGTTCCATCTTCCAGCTGACTTCCTCAACTGCGGCGGCCCTGATTATCCTTAGGCCCGCCTGGTCTTTCTCCCACTGTCCTCGAGCTTCAAGGCTACTGTAAGTAACCACTGGCCCCTCCCTGCAGACACTGTCGATTCTCCCGCCCAGATTCACTTCTAAGTTACTTTACGAAGCTACAACCCTGGTTACACGAAACTCTCCTCCCACGAACTGTGCATTTGACCATGGCTGCAGAAACACCCCTGCTCGAGCTGATCGGTGTCCCTCTGTGTTCTGTCCACAGGCCTCCGTAGACTCTTCCTGTCACCTGGCTTTGGTATTACATTTGCCTCCCCTGCCCACTTCTCCCTTCCGGCATGTCGTCCACAGCAAGGAGCTTCCACCTCCATTGAAACGGGTGAATGGAATCCCTGGATTGTAACAGAGTTTATTTCTGGAGTCCTAGCATCTTATGCAACTTGGTTTATGCAATTTGACTCTGTCACTGCTGTGGTCTGAATGTGTGACCCCACCCCTCAAATGCATATATTGAAACCTCCACCCTCAAGATGGTAATAGTGGGAGGAGAGACCCTCATGAATGGGATTACTGTCCTTACAAAAGGGGCCGTTTGCCCATTCTGCCGTGTTAGGCACAGCAAGAAGGTTCCGTGTTGGAAGCGGGAAGCAGGCCCTCCCCAGACACCCAATCTTCCTGTGCCTTGACCTTAAATTTCCAGCCTCCAGAACTGCAAGAAATGAATGATTGTTGTTGGTAAGCCACTCGGTCTACGGTCCATCCCCTACATACGAACACATTCCATTTTGAGAGCATGTATGTGAGTCCAACAAAGTTAGCCTAAGTACCCAACTAACACCATTGGGTATATTACCAGTGACATCACCGCTTCCGGACATTCTGACCTTGAAATAGAGACAACGTACTGCTGCACTCTATACAGTAATGTTGGGTCAGTGAACCAGTGCCATGGGTAAGATGCAAAGAATTACATAGAAATTAGAGTGGGAAAGATAGTTTATTTAAAAAGTAGATTAGAGAGGAGAGGGAGAGAGAGACAGAGAGAGAGAGAGAGAGAGAATATCCAGAGAAAAGGAGGCCAGGCAGCCAAAGAAAAGGTGGTGGTGAGTGACGTTGAATGCTTTTCAAAGCTTCCCTTTGGTGGTTGCCATGGTGATGGGGTGGCGGTCTGTTTTAACTCCTAGGGAAGGGGACAAGTAACCACAGGAACATTGGTCTGTGTCACGTAGGTCACAAAAAGCTGATTACAATAGATTAGGTCATCTTGGCCCTTTAGGGCAGGAAAACAAATTCTTTGGGTAAGAGAGTAGTTAGTATAAACCATGCTTGGGGTCTTGTAAGACAATTATTGGTAACCACCGCCAGACCCTTGTTAATAATTAGAGGCACGGTTAAAATAAGCCGCTGACTAAAGTTCTTTTTTGGCTTTTTTTTTACCCTTTCAAGTACTGTATAGTAAAGTACACAAAAGCATAACCCCTTGTAGAGAATGCACACATGGGACAATATATGCCAGACACGTGAACTAACTTAAGTGATTGGAAATGCGAATGCACGTTTGCATCTTTGAAAGTTTGCAACTTGAAGATTTGTATGTAGGGGACTTACTGCACAGTATTTTGTTATAGCAGCCTGAATGGGCCAAGACATCCACCAAGTACCGAAAGGGCCTGAGGTGAGTAAAGTACTTAACCCATCTGGGTGCTTGATGATTAAATTTGAATGTTTGAAATGTTTGTTGAACATTTCTGTGTGAGACAACCTTCTTGACAGGATTACTCCTGGGCACCTGCTCCAGGCTTCCAGGGGATGGATCTCCGTGCCTGTCTCCAGGTTGTCCTGCACCATTTTCAGGGAAAGGTTTCAGGTGACCTAAGCGGGGAGCAACACTGACAAGTGCTGGGGTGTCCTGTCCTATCAGGAAGAAAGACTTGGAGTGCAAGATAAATGAGCTTCTCTGCACAAACACTTCACTGAGTAGAAGGTGTTTTGTGAATCCACGAAATACAAGCTGGGGGAACATTTCTTCCATCCTCTTTCCAGAAAGGGAAGCCAAACCTCAACCAATCTGGCTTCTCAGGACTGTCAGGTCATGCTGACTGACAAGGGCATGTTATGATGGGATGTTTTTCTTTGGACTTACTGCGGTTTCCCAGAATTCCTCCCCATCAGGCCGCTCCCATCAGGAAGGGGATTCCTTATGGATTGTCAGGCTCTGGTGTCTGGGAAACGGTCCCTGAGTTGCGAACAGCCAGATCACCTTGGGCAAAACATGTCAGGGATTTATGGAAAGTGGGTTTCAAAGGGCCACGTCAGGAAGCCTGGGACTCACTCATTGTGCGGTAACCTGACCCAGAGCCAGTTCTTCCTAATGGGCCTGAGAAGGCGGCAAGCACCCCCCACCCTGACCCCGGCTTCACACCAGCAGAACCCAGGGAGAGTTCCACGTGGCCAGTTGAGGCAGGGACACTGTCACAGGGAGGACGGGGGACCCTCTCCCATTTAGCTGTTACTGCACCTCACAAGGAATGATTTCCTTGGACTGTACAGCAGACAGCACGCCTGTGCATCCGTGGGCTGCAGGTGACAAAGTTGACCTTCCTTAGGACCCCGTCGGGGTTTCTCTGATTTGAGTCCAGGCTCAGTGACCAGGAAGGAACTGCGGAGAGGATCAATGGCCACCTGTTTCCCGGCAGCTCCCAGCAGCCCGGCCCATGCCCAGGCAGTCGAAAAGAGAAGCAGAAGCAGATTTCAGGTGGGGAGTGGGAGGAACGCCTTCTTCCTGGCCATTTGCTAGAAGAGAGGACATGTCAGGCCACACTGGCCGTTTGAGCACCCAACAGTTAGGGAGCCAGTCGAACTCGGGTTTTCTCAACCCTTGGGTGACTTGAACACGAATATGCTTGCCTGAGTCCAGGGCCATTGTGAAGGGATTCCAGCCTACGGTCACAGTTGGGGTGCTGCAGGAGAGGGGGCGTTTTTATTTTAGATTCAGGGGGCACACATGCATGTTCATGACGTGGACATATTGTGTGGTGGAGGGATTGGGTCTCAAGTGGCCCACTCCTCAGAGAGTGAACACTGTACCCCATAGGTAAATTCTAAACCACTCCAGCCTCCCCAGCCTCCCTCCCCATCTCCCCGCTTACTGGTGTCCCCAGTTCTACTATTTCCATCTTGTGGCCATTCAGCTCTCGCATGCAACTGAGAATGTGCGGTGTCTGGTTTTCTGTTTCTGAGCCAGTTCACTCAGGACGATGGTCTCCATTTCCCTTCTCTCAGCTGCCTCTCTCTTTCATGCCCCTGGCCTGGAGAAGACTTTAATGCTAGTCAGGAGGAAAGTGCTTCCAGACACTTCATGCTATTCCCTTAGCTGTCAAAAGCAAGGGACCTGCACAAGGGCACTGCGAGTGGGACCAGAGGAAGGAGGCGGGACTTCAGGCTTCAGGCTCCCTTCTTTTCTGTCGCTGGTGTATCCCCCTAACTCTGCATGGACAGTGGCCTTATGGCCAAGAAGCCTTCAGAATGGGAAGCCAGCAACCCCATTCCCTGGACTGTTTTCCTGCTCTAGACATCTGAGAAAAAGATGGAGTCTGCACAGCAGGCATAATTACCCCGGGTGACTTTCCAGTGCTCACCTGGAGTGAAAAGGCAGAAATACAGATGGGTCTCCAGTGACCACAGCCATCCCTGGGTTCTGTCCCCTCACAGAGGGCTGAGCACCATGGGTTTCCCTGCCCCCACCACATCCCTCCTGCCTCCTCTGTGGAGATGGAGGGTGGGTGGCGGGACCGTTTCTGGGGCCAAAGTTCTTGACCTGGGAAGCTGAGATCAGGGTAAGGTGACCCTGTGCCCACCTCCCATATTTCAATGGCTGTTTTACTTGAGTGAACACATAGATGTTTGCAAGGACTATGCTTAGTTCGTTCCTAACCTCAATCCCATAAACTGATCTTTTCATAAGGTGCAAAGAGCCTCCCAGAATGGTTCGGGGTTTACTGGGCGCAGAGGGTCTGCAGGTGCACACACGCCCCGGGCACTCACAGCCAACGCAAAGTTTTGAAGCCTCAGATGACTCATCCTCCTTCCAGCTGCCTGATCAGTTGGCTCTGTGACCAGGAGGAAATGCTGAGGAGGCTTGGAGGGAAGGGGGAATTTGGAAGATGACCCCGATGCCCCTCCCGCCAACCCCCTACTTCCTCTTGAGCCAAGCAGCAGCAGAGGCCGCGGCAGGTGGGCCGGGGTGGGCCAGGCCTCCATCCTGCCCGAGTTTGCCCCATCGGGCAGGGTGGGAGTCTGGGGACTGGAGCCAAGACCCGGGGGCAAGGAGGGAGATTTCTGGGGGAGATGTTGGACCTCGCCACCGGAGGGCATGATGGCTGAGTGGGAGTCCCCTGGGGGGATCTGATTCCGGGGGTGGGGGTGGGTGGGGCGTGGTTGTTCGTTGCAGAAAGGATTTCAGAGCAAGACGCAGAGAAAGGTGTGCGGCTTCTGAGAGGGGGAGAAAAAAGACATTCAAGAGAGAACGTGAGTGTCCTTAAGGGAAAGGACACATCCGTTCTGTTAACAGAGTGGTTTTATATATTTTCAAAATGATGGTTAAGCAACCTACTTCTTTTTTTTTTTTTTTTGAGTTGGAATCTCACTCTGTCGCCCAAACTGGAGGGCAGTGGCCGCTCCCGGCCACCGCAGCCTCGACCTGCTGGGCTCCGGCGATCCTTCCGCCTCAGCCTTCCAAGTAGCTGGAACTACAGGTGTGCGCTACCACGCCCGGCTGATTTTTTGATTTATTGTAGAGATGCGGTCTCGCCAAGTTGCCCAGGTGGGTCTCGAACCCTAGGGCTCAGGCAATCCACTCACCTCAGCCTCCCAAAGTGCTGGTTGGGTTTGTGTGTGTGTTTGTTTTGGTTTGTTTTTGCCCCAAATTGCACACGCCTTCATTCTGGGTTTACTATACACTAACATCCTCAATACTTCCTCACTTCAGTTGCTGCTAAAGCCGTATTTTCCCATCTGCACTTACACGCTTTCCTCATCACAAAGGGTCTTACATGAATCCCCAGACCATGCCATCTGCTGACAGTGGCTACTTCAAAAAGCATTTACCTGGGAGTCGGAACCCCTGGGCACCAGGTCTCAGCCCATTTGCTCACT
>CAUYQG010187713.1:0-19500 GCA_963574415.1 Tarsius wallacei
GTTCTATTATTTCATATTGTTTCCTTTGGTAAATATGATAAAAATCATATAGAGGCTCTTTAAAATGTCAACTACAGTTTGACAATGTTTTTAATATGCTTTAAAATGCTCACAAACTTGGACACTAACATCACTTCTACCAAAAATCTAGCCAATATTTAGAGATGTTTATCACAGAATTTGAAAATTAGGTACAAGGGGAAACTAAGTGTGCAAAAATAGTTAAATCGTGGATATTTACTAAATGGTGTATATAACCATTAAAAATTACTTTCTATGGGCCCGGGCATGGCAGCTCATGCCTGTAATCCCAACCTCCCTTTGGGAGGTCGAGGCAAGAGGATTGCTTGAGCCCAGGAGTTCAAGACCAGAATGACAAACATAACAAGACCTCATCTTTACAAAAATCAAAAATTAGCCGGGCGCGGTGGTGTGTACCTGTAGTCCCAGCTACTCAGGCTGAGGTGAAGGATTGCCTGAGTCCATGAGGTGGTGGCTGCTGTGAGCTGTGGTCATGCCACTGCATTCTAGCCCGGCCAAGAGGGGGATCCTGACTTAAAAAAAAAAAAGATTACTTTCTCTAGCACATTTTCATGACATGGGCATACAACTGGTGTGTGTGATTGCAGATCTGGAGAGGGAGTGAGCACCAACCAGGGAGGGGTCCCCTCAAAATGCTGACAAAGGCTTTCTCTGGGCCACAGATGCTACATTTTCAGAAAGCATTATTGTTTTTATAATAAGAAAAACAAAGACTGTTTTTTTGTGGTTTTTTTTGAAAGCAGGATTTAGTGAGAAGACAGAAAAGCTCCCACAGTGGGAGGGGACCCGAGGGGGTTGCCCTAAAAATATAAGGCATTTTACTCATTTTCTTCTCTTCTTCCTTGCTTCATAGCCCATCAGGGTAATACCAGAAAAGTCTGTATTTCCCATTCGAAGGTGCCTTCCCCCAAGAGAAACAGGCACACAGCGGCATTACCATGCTTGAATGGACGGTGGCTTGCTCAATGTATCTTGCGATGCCAGTGACAAATGCATTTCTGTCTTCAAAGTTAGTGTTGAAATTCGGCTGGAAGGAAGAGAAAACTGTCAGGTAGAAGTCAAAGCTACAGGCTGTGTGCCTGCAGCTGCTGGGCACCCACCTGGTACAGCAATGAAGACGGTGGGGGCTCGATGCAGGGCTGCTGGTCAGGCAGGGGCAGCTCCTCCAGGAGGTCCACGTTGGACAGTGCATCCTCCAGCGTCACCTGGGCCGCCATCCTGGGCCAGAACAAAACACAAGGCCACCTGTTCTGAGAGGAAGAAGAGGAGGCACCCAGCAAGCTTTCCAAGGCAGGGAACCAGGCTGTCAGTCCCTCCTGCTCCTGAGGGCACTGGCAATGGCCAACTTGGGCATCCCTCCTGGGGCATGCAGGCCAGGGTGCCAGAGTCCCTGGTCAGCCTCTCCTTCCTTCACACTCACTGGGGACAGACTCCCCTGGCCTCTAGGAGTGTCACAGTGCAGGGGACACAGACCACCATACGTGCCATCGCCTCCTGCCATCCTTCCCACCTTGGGGAAGTAGTCCCTAGTTACTGGTAATGAGGGCTTTCGGCAAGGGTCTGACAACACTTCACGTGGAGGACATACAGCGCCCCTCCAACATACACCTGCCCACGCCAGCTCCCGAGTGCCGCTCCCAGGCAGCTCCTCAGACAGCTGGGGACTGAGATGGAAAAAGCAAGAGCCCAGGCCCCAGCACCAGCTGTCCTGCTACACAGACAGGCAGAGATAGCCAGTAGGGGGCACCACCAGAGAGGCCTGGTGAGCCAGGAGGTGGCTCATAGCAGGGGACAGAAATCACAGAAGCTGCAGCTGGTATACAGGACAGAAATGAAGGCAGGCGTCATCTGAACAAACCCCTCTGTGCAGCTGCAGAGGGTAGGGTAGGCACATGCCAGTCTGCCTCCCGCAGAAACTGCTTCTATCCCAGATGCCACAGGGGACAGCTCTGACCTCAATGGGACACGGGGGCAGTTCAGTGGCCATCTAAGAAGGAAAAAGCAGTAGGTGGGCGACAAGACCCTGAACAGGAGGAACCCCAAATTGCTCCTCCTGGCACTGGGCACCAGATGCAAGAGCAGGTTAGCAGTGGGCAGTGGGACAGGCTAACGAGTCAGCATCCTGGCTGGAGAAGGCAGAAGGCAAGCCCCAGCCAGTGTGGGGAGGAAGAAGAGAGCCCAGAAAACTGCACATGAGCTTCGCGCCTGGCCTCGAGCTGCACACTCCCAGTCCCAATACAGCCAGAGCCCACACAGCCATGAGCCACACATTGTGGGACACAGTCACATGATGCTGAAGAGGGTGTGACAGCAAACAGACTCACAGAGGCAAGTCAGCAGCACAGCCCAAACCCACCCAGGCTGTCTGCCTGCTAAAATAAAAATATCAACATCCTCCTAGGATCTGAACATGACCCAGAGTCTTGTATCACAATATTCAAAATGTCAGTTACAATACAAATAAGATCTCAAATCCCATGGGAAAAGGCCACCAACAGATGCCAATGCCAAGGTCACATGTGTCACATTCTCTCCCGGCTTCATAGCAATGACCTGCTGTACTATGAAAATGCCTGAACAATCAGGCCACACCTGACTTGAACAGAAAACTTGAAAGTCAGCAAAAAACAAAAGCAAGATGTAAGGAAGACCAAATGGAAATTTTAAGCATAAAGGACACAATACTAAAATGTTAAAAACTCCCTACAAGAGCTAAGAGCAGAGGAAGGGTTCTGTGAACTTGAAGACAGGGCCATATAAGTGAACTAAAATGAATACCAGAGAGAAAAAAGACTGAAAAAATAAAAAGAGCCTCGGGGACCTTTGGGGCAAGAGAAAAAGTCTAACACAAATTTGTGTCATCGCAATCAGTGATGACATCAGCTGAGAACATGACTGAAAGCTCCTTTTTGTCTACAGATTCAAGAAGCTCCATGGATCCCAAACAAGATAAACCCAAAGAAATCCACACTCAAACACATCACAATCAAACTGCTGAAAACTAAAGACAAAGGAAAAAATATCTTGAAAACAGCCAGAGAAAAATGACACCCGACAGAGCAGGGAACAGCAGTTGGAGGCCAGTGGCTCCCGCGGGCAGTCGGCGCACAGCCTCATTTCCAGCGCCTCGTGTAGAGAGAAGCAACATAGACTCTGAATCCCACCTCGGGGAAGGACTGATCCTCCAGGACTGTGGTGAAACAGGACCCTCTCAGAGGAGGAAAGCAAAGGGAGAGCACAGACAACGAGCTGAAGGCAGCTCCTCAGTCAGGGGGGTGCAGATGGAAGGCAGGACGAACCCCAGGCACAGCCGCAGGAGAGAGGTCGCACACAGAACAGGCTCTCCCCTACAGCCCACTCACAGGCATGCGGTGGGTGAAAGCAAAATCAAGATAGCATCTGATGGGGTGTTCAGGGTACATAAATGTAAATTACATGAGACAACTACAGCATGAAGGGGGGGGACAAGGTTTCTACCTAGAAGTAGTGAAAAGTAGACTGATTCTAAGGAGAATGTGAAAAGTTAATAAGCATGTATTTTGCTCTTCAGAGCAACCACTAAAAAGCTACACAATGCAAAATACATAACTTATAGATAGAAAATTTAGACTACATTAAAACTGAATACTACAGAATGTTTAAATAACCTAAAAGAAAGCAGGAAAAGGAAACAAAGCAATGAAAAACACTTACAGGGATCTTATAGCAATCAAGTAATAAAATGGTAGACCTAAAGTCCAAACATATTGATAATTATATTATTATAATAAAAAACACCAATTAAAAGAGATTGTCAGAATAGATTAAAAAAATCCTAGCCCAACTATATGCCATCTACAAGAAGCTTGCCTCAAACAGACTGATAGAAGCAGGTTTGAAAGGGAGAGGGAAGGAGACGATCCGGGCACATGACAGCCCAAGGGAACGGGAGTGGCTGTGTTAGTACCAGACAACACGGGTCAGAGCAAGTCCCTGAGACGAAGAGGGACATCGCGTAGTGACACAGGGGTCAGTTCCCTAGAACAATCCTACATGTGTACTCACCCAGACCAAACACTTCAAACTATACTAAGCAAAAATTGACTGAACTGGAAGGAGAAATCCCATAGCCATAGCCACCCCTTAATCTGGGTAATCTGGGCTTCACTTTCTGTGGTTTCAGTTACCGGAGGTCAACTGCAATGCAAAAATATCAAATGGAGAATTCCAGAAATACACAATTCTTAAGATCTATCTTGCACCCTCAGCCGGGATGTCCACACTGTATCAGCTACCCATCTGTTAGTCACTCAGTAGCTGTCTCGGAGATCCATCATCAGACTGCTGCGGAAGAGCAGGGCTTGCGTTCAAGGTCAGATGGCCTAACGCTGTGTCCCTCACCTCACTCTACCACATCACATAGGTACCGTGTAGCCCCACATCATACAAGGGTGAGCACAGGACAGGAAGGTATTCTGAGACAGAGACCACATTCACATAACGACTTTCATGTCAGTATGTTGCTGTCATTGTTCTATTTTATTATGAGTTACTATCATTAGCTGTATCTTAGGTATGTATGTGTAGGAAAAAACCGTATATAGGGTTCAGCACTATTCACAGTTTCACTGGGGGTCTTGGAACATATGCCCCTTGGATAAGGAGGGGCTGCTGTAGGCAAGTCCACAATGGCAATCGGAGATGTCAACAAGTTTCCTCAGGAATCGATGGGCAATCTACAGGAACACAGAACCCCTTCAACACCAACCACATGGATCTCACTGAGATCTCTGGGACACTCCTCCCAATAACAGAAGATTATCTCTGCACGTTTCTAACTATAAATTTAAAATGTGGCAGATAAATGTCAAAACAAAGAAGATGGCCCTTTTCCTTGTATCATCAACTTCCTGTTCCACATTCAAGAAACAAGAAGCACAGGACAGCTATTGTACAAAGCTGCCCTGGCAGGGGCCACTGCCCTGCAGGGCCAGTGTGGGGAGCCCCAGCCACATCCAGCAGGCACCTAAAGCTGACATCTCAGAGGAGGCTGGGCTATCTGAGGACGTGCCTCAGTCCCACGGGGGCTGCAGCGGCCTGTGGCTCCAACTGAGACCTACTGGCTATGACTTGAGCCCAGATTGTGCCAGGAAGGGCCCCAGGGAGCATCCAGTCATGCCTGGATCCCACAAAGGGTCAGGCCGGCCACCCTGGGAGGCCACACAGCCCACGTGACAACAGCTCTTGCCTCTGCACAGCACCTGCAGAGACCCTTCTTCCGCCCCTGCCAGAAGAGACAAGATGATCCCACAGTGAGGGGTGAGGAGGTGGAGGGGCAAGGCAGAAGGTGCAGCGAGACTGCTAATGCCTCGACTGTGACTCACAGCCATGACACACTTATGTCACATCCTAGGAAAAACACCACGTGCTCCGCTTACTTCAAGCCAGTGCTTACGGACTTCTTTCCTTGCATAAAAATAGCAGTATCTATGTGCTCCATCCATGCAATAGAATAGCCTTAAAAAGGGAGGACGTCTTGACACATGCCACAATGTAGACGAACCTTGATAAAATCAAGCTGAGTGAGACAGGCCAGTCACAAAAAGGCAAATCCTATGTGATTCCACTTACCTGAAGTTCCTAGAGTCATCACAGTCACAGAACAGGAAGCAGGATGGTGGTGGCTACTGGGGGCTGAGGAGGGGGGTCAGCGGGTTTTGTTTAACGGGTGCAGAGTTTCAGTTTGGGAAGATGAGAAAGTTGTGGACATGGAGGGCGGTGAAGGTTGCACAACAAAGTGAGTGTGCTTAACACCACTGAATCCTCACTTAAGGTGAAGTGGGGTAAACTGTGTGTTATGCTTATTTTACCAAAAACTGAGACCAAAAACTAGCAATATGTATTGCTGATTAAGCCAGGCTCGGTGGCTCAGCCTGTAATCCCAGCGCTTTGGGAGGTTGAGGTGAGAGGATTGCCTGAGCCCGCGGATTCGAGACCCGCCTGAGCAACTTGGTGAGACCTCATCTCTACAATAAAATCAAAAAACTTGGCCGGGCGTGGTAGCACACACCTGTAGTTCCAGCTACTTGGAAGGCTGAGGCGGAAGGATCGCCGGAGCCCAGCAGGGCGAGGCTGCGGTGGCTGGGAGCGTGCCACTGCACTCCAGTCTGGGTGACAGAGTGAGACTCCAACTCAAAAAAAAAAAAACAAAAAAACCAAAAAAAATAGCAATATGTATTGCTGATTAATCAGACTATATGGAAAAGAAAAAATAAAAACTATCACCCATAATCCTACCATCCCCTACAAAATAGAAAGTGCTTTTTGTAAGCTGCTTCGATGACTGTGCAGTTGCTCGTGTCATCAGGCATTCTCCAGGGGCGTTGTTCAGCGCCCCATGCCAGTGCCTCATGGAGACTGCCAGCCAAGGCCCTGTGGCAGCACAGTGCTGTTCTTTCTAGTCTTCACATTTTCCTGTTTCAAGTATTTCACAGTCATAAGTGCTCCTCTGGCACACACCTTGGTGTGTGACGCCAAGCGGCTGTCACACACACAGCCTGGCCTGGTTCACTGCTGAGGTCTCTCCATCCGTGCGTCTTCCACAAGTGGGTATCTGGATGGCCACAGCCTAGCCCTGTGAAGTGAACTTGAAATAACCAATGTTGAGTCGCCAAGGTCTTTGTCCTTCTCACTCTTTGACATCTCACAGTTCCATCTCTAAAATTTCTTTGAGGTCTACTTTGCTCCACCTCTAACTGCTGGTCACTGGCGTCCCACTGCTGGGAATAAGGTCCACACTCTGTGCCCAATTCCAGCTCCTCATACCCTGGAATCTTTTCGTCTTCTCCTCCTGCCTCGAGCCCTCTAGAGAATGCCACGTCATCCACTAGGATTTCCTCCCAGCACTGGCACCTGATGCAGTCTCTGGCCTCCTTCCATGACTACCATAGAGGCCGTGTTGCTGGGCAGGAGCACCTTGTCTAGCTGGTCACTGCACAGCCAGTGTCCATAGCCCCTCAACTAAATCTGACCAGCCTTTCTAAGTGACTGCCACAGTGCACACGTCCAGCAGCACCATTAGGGTCACATACTTGGAACAGTACTCAAACTGTTCTCCAGTGCTGTTAACCAGTAGTTCAGAGTTTAGCAACAGGATCACATCTGTCTCCGCTGATTCAGCTCATACAGACTCACACAGAGATGTCCACTGCTTTGGGCCTGGTCAGAGCTGGGTGACATGTGAGCAGGCACAGAGGGGAGACCACATGAGGACACAGGGAGAAGGTAACTGGCCACAAACTAAGGACAGAGGCCTCAGGAGAAACCAACCATGCCTGCACCATTATCTCAAACTCTAGAGCTGTGAGACAAGACCTTTCTGCTCAGTCTGTGGTGTTTTGCTCCGGTGACCCTGGCACATGAACATGGAGGCAGGAACAGGTGGAGCAGAGGTGCCCGGGCAGGCCGGAGCCCTGGTGCCGTCTGGTGAATGGAGTCGAGATGAGGTGGTCTCCTGCTGACATGAAAACAATACATGCCCCACATGGAAAGCGCATACCACGGGGGAGAGCAGAAGCCACGGGCCTGCTGGAGTGGTTACCCTTCCTGTGTCCTCATGCCCCAGCCTCCCACATGACCACGCTGCCTGAGAGTACCACACTCATCCTTGGTTTCTGTCAATTAATAACATAGAGGTGGTTTTTTCCTCCTTGACTGATCTTCCATCATCAGCAGTTTTCAACCCTCAAGTTTGTCTCTAAATACTACAGCTTGTCAATTATAACAATGAATTTAAATATGTCAGAAAACAAGCTACCAAGTAATTCATTTTGTAAGTTTGAAGAATTCTTCAAAGAAAGACATACTGATCTGACTGTACTGCTCTCCCAGTGATGTTCAAGTGTTCCTGGGCCAATCTCAGAGCTTCTATGATTCGGGGACACAACTTTGCTCTGGGTGGCTCATAGCGGTTTGCAGCAGGAACTGTGGCTGTGGTCGGGGAAAGACCAGCCAGCTCCCGAGTTTAGTAAGCACCTCACACAATGCTGTACACCTCACACATCTTGCTTGACAGGGGACCCCTGGTAGGCATCAGATGATGCCAGGTGCATGTCAGGGGCTGCAGGTAGAATCATGGGACCCCAGACGGGCTTCAGAGTCCCAGAAAGGCATCAGAAGACCCCAGGGGCATGTCAGGGGCTGCAGGTGGGACCATGGGACCCCAGGTGGGCTTCATGGAGCCCCAAGTGGGCATCAGAAGACCCCAGGTGCATGTCAGGGGCTGCAGGTGGTATTCTAGGACCAAAGATAGGCTTCATGGAACCCCAAATGTGCATCAGAAGACCCCAGATACATGTTAGAGGCCGCAGGTGGAAACATGGGATTCCAGGTAGGCTTCACAGAACTGCAGATGGACATCAGAAGACCCCAGGTTTATGTCAGGGGCTGCAGGTGGGACCATGGGACTCTAGGTGAGCTTCATGGAGCCCTAGGTGAGCATCAGAAGACCCTAGGTGCATGTCAGGGACTGCAGGAGGGAACATGGGACCTCAGGTGGGCTTCACAGAACTGCAGGTGGGCATCAGAAGATTCCAGGTACATGTCATGGGCTGCAGGTGGGACCATGGGACCAAGGCTGGGCAGGAGCTGAGGTTCCTAGCACTGGGCTGAGTGCCTCGCAGCACCCACTGGAGGGGCCATGCCCACAAGGCGTGATGGAGGCTCCATGGCCACCCACCTCTCCCTTCCTTCCGCATGGCACTGATCGCCCCTCAGCCTCAGGACCAACGCAGATACACTCTCATCAAGTCGTCCCCACAGCCACCTCAGGGTGGGGGTTATCCTAACACATGGACAAATGGGCAAAGGGTGGCTTGGTGAGGTCAGCAGTTGTCCTGGGCCCCACAGCCAAAGTGAGGATGAGAGCCACAGTGACCTCTCCAGTATCACGTGCCCGAGGCTGGAGCCAGAGGCAGACAAAGGGATCCACGCTGAGACTCTCAGGGGCGAGTGCAGGGGATGGGAGACCCTCGGCCTGGGGCTGGGGGTGCACAGAGCAGGGGGCGGGCAAAGCCAGAAGCACAGACAGAGACAGGAGGCAGAGGCCACAGCCACGGCAGGAGGCAAGGGACAAGGTCTCATCCCCAATGCACCCCACTGGCCCCACAGGCCCCAAGGATAGAAGTGGGCAGTGGGAAGCAAGCCTGGGGCAACACAAGGTGGCACCAAGGGAGCCCCGTGCATGTAAGCATTTGCCCCAAACTACCCCAGGCCCACGTTCACCCCGGCCAGCCCTCGGGCCCAAGAGCACTGCACCCTGTGCAAGCTCCCGGCTCAGCCTGCTGCCCCGCCGAAGCCTTCTTCCACTCAGGGGCCAACCTCACATGCCCACACAGTGAGCATCCAAGGAAAAGGTAAGATGAATTCTGGAAAACCTAACAGTCATCACAGGCCTCAAAACGAAAAACAGGGAATGACAGAGCTTTATTTTTTAGCATAATCTATTTATGTTCATTTCCTGTCTCTGGGCTGCATGAGGATAGAGGCCAGGCAGGGAAGGCCCTCATGCTTAGCAGGCAGTTCAGTTAAGAGTCCTCATATAACTCATAGCATCTTGAAAAGAAAGCACTCTCACACTGCAAAATGAATGGAAATTAAAGCAGCAAGACTGACTTTCAACCTGGTAGCTGCCAGGCTAGGGGATAAAAATGGAGATGTGTTTCTCTTCCCACCCTAGGTCAAGAGGGAGAATTTCACAGGGACTGAAATTCACAGCCTCTGCAGCTGCCGAAATAGAAACTGCCAAGGCAGCTCAACACCAAGCTCTCCAAACATGGTGAAGCACAACCCAGAAAATGCAGAACTGAAGGCATGTGTGCCCATCAGCAGTCGTGCTGCAGCAGGCACAGCAGCCTGCAGGTCAGACTCCATGCCAAGAGGGGTATTTGCTCGAAAGAGCGTCTTCCCAGCATTTTCAAACTGGTCATCGAAACATTGTACAACTCTGTAAGTATTTCACTTGTCCTACTACACCGGGATAACCAAAGATAAACTATGAAACTCTGTGAACAAGTACAAGATGTGAACTGCTTTTCTTCCTCTTCTATACGCAAATAATAGCCCTTCCCAGAAAAGTAGAAACCTCCAGGATTGTTGTGCAATCTGTTCACATGAAAATAAATCATCTGAGGAAGAAAAGCGTGTTTCATTGAATTGTCCCCTTCTCCCATGTTGGAAAAACCTGCTCTTCTGTGTGGCCAAACAGGGGGCCACACCAGCACGGACACTAGTTGGCCTCCCTCAGGTTAAGTGGGGCTGACAGTAAGGCCACAGCGTGGACATGGGCTACTGTCCCCAGCGAGGCAAAAGCTTCATCATTAAAAACCAAAATAGCATCTTCTAGCCCAGTTTTTACTACTGAAGAAGTTTGGGTTTTTTGGACACACAAAAGTTTCAAGTTCCATGATCGGAAGTACCAACTCAAAACCAGCTCAGAAGAACTGCCTCATTAACAGAGAAACAAAAATCAAGTGTGAAAATCACGATGATGAAGGCTGAAGTCCGAAATGGAGTAAGCCAAGGAGCCCTGAGGGTAAATATCCACAGGCCATGTAGCCTCCACCCTCATTCTTGGCCTGCAGCCCCTTGGCTGGACTCAGGCTACTCTGGGAGGGGTCTCCCAAGACTCTATTTTCTACACTGGCCCATTTTCTCGGATTTGCATGAAAAAGCTATTCCGATGTTAAAATAAATCAATCCATAAAAGGCAGAGAGGGGTCCAGTCTCCCCCGGAATGAAGTCAGCCGCTCATGTGACAGCCCAGGGCCTCCCTCACCTCCCACATGCCACCACGCACTGCTGTCATCGTCCCCATTGCCCAAGCAGATCCCTCAGGAAAACACAGATGCTAAACTCGGCCCTGGGGCGGATCGTGCCCGGCACAAAGAGACACACTGCCCCACGTGACAGATGCCTGAGTGCAGGAGTCTCATGGTGGGAACGGCTGGTTTTCTCCAAGATCTGGGATCCAAACAGAGAGCGGGACATGCTAGTGACAGAATGCTTCTTGGTGACTGTGGCTCCCTCTTCTGCCACACAGAATCCAGCACTCACTGAGACACTAAGGGAAGACAAAAGCATCTCCAGCTCAGTTTGTTCTTTTCTGACAGAGCGGACCCTACCCTGAGGTCGCTGGGAGGGCAGTAACACAGATGGCCGCTACACCCTCCAGACCAGACTGCAGGGGGCTCCGTCCCAGGCAGGGCTGAGCCTGCCTGCGGGGCCTCCGCACACCAGCACGGGCTCCCAGCAGCCAGGGTTGTGTGGCATGGCCCACATGGCCCAGCAGCCCCACTTGGACACACAACATAGTGCCTGCTCCGCACATTCGGCCATGCGCCAGGCACCACGTCAGGCGCCCAGCAAAAGTGCTCCACCACTGGTTAGTCTGTCTGGGGTGCTCAGCCTTCTCCGATTCCTGCAGTTTGAAAGGGAGGAACTGGTGTTGCCCGCCTTGCCCCCCACCTAACACTGTGTGCCCCTGACAGGTCACCCATCTGCTGGACTCTGCCATGACCCGCAGTGACGGAGCCCCCAGTACTCAGCTCTCCCTTCTGGCCTCATGGGTTCCCCTCCCAGGGCAGGAGAGGCTGCAGGACGATGACCAAAGGCCAGGCAATGGGCACCAGATCCACCCCAATCCAGCACTCACACCACCAGAGGTGCCGTTTCTTCTGCGCTTGTCTCTCCCCTCACCCAGTAAGGTCCTGGCCCCTGGGTCTTCATCTAGCTGGTATGGATGTGGCCCAGTAGCAGCCTCCTCCCACACCAAGTGTAGCCACGAAGGGCTGCAGACTGTCTCAGGCTCTGGGCCAGACTCCTCCATGGCACCAGCCTGATCAAGCCCATGACCCCAGCGATCAATGCAGCACCTCACTCGCCTGTCTCTACCCAGGGGCCATCCATCAGGACAAATGTCAGCATCTGCCTTGCCAGCTTCCTCCACATGTGCCAAGAGCTTCCCCCACAGAGGAGGGTGCCATAGCACATCCCTGGTGACTGTGGGCCAAGCAGGGGACTTACAGGAGGAAGGCTTCTCAAGTAAACCAGAACCCTGACCTTGCAACCAGCAACCTCCCAGGCTTCATGAGAACCGCAGGAGATGGTATCCAGGTCATCTGACCATCCATTGACAGGACAAAGAGAGCGGTTCTGTCACCAAGGTCACGCACGTCTTTTCCATCAGGACAGCAAAACCTGCACATCCAGAACAGCTGAAGGAAACGCACGACCAACGGCAACCCGCCTTGGGTGGCCTGCCCTGGAGACAAGCCTAACACTACCATCACCATCTCTGGGCAGACAAGTGCAAGTGCATCTCCAGATGTCTTTCCCAGCAGCACATGCCAGAGGTCTCCTGGGCCACAGGACTCTCCTTAGGCTGCAGGGGGATTCAGGCCAGTGCCCTCCCACAGGGTCCTGAAGGCAAGGGGGACTCAGCTACCAGCATGGGCTCCCCACCGCACCCGGGGTCACTTCTGGTTTTACAATCTAGTAAGTGGAACAGTATCTAAATGTTCTTTTAATTTGCATTTCTTTTACCGTCCCTGGGATTAAACATATTTCTAAGCAGTAGCCAGTTTTTCTTCTTTTGTTACTTGCCAGCTTGGGTTGTTTGCCTGTTTGTTTTTTTAATCCTTTGAAATCTTGGTATTTTCTTTATTAATTTATATATGCACTTACTATACCATACTGATGATATTAAAGATCTTAAAACTCAATGAAAATTGCCGCAAAACTTTCTCCATATAAGCTATTTGCTTTTTCATTTTCACTTACTGTTTTCTCTGAAACCCAAGTTTTAACTTTTTACCATATCAGACTTTTCAGTCTTTCCCTTTAAAGTTTCCTCTTTCATTTCTAAATTTACCAAGTAGGAAGAACCATGCCAGCCCAGGCCCAGGGAAGGAAGCATTTCTTGTCATAGTCCCAGTTTCTGCATATTGCTATCGCTACTATCAGAAGCCAAACAATTGCCACGTGAGCAACAGTGGTAAGGCAGCAGGTAATCTCAGGGAAGTCATTCAGAAGTAGTGCTGAGATCCATTAAAAGTTCAGCAAACTAGCTGATGGTAGGAATCTTCACTGGAACCCTCAGAGACATAAGCTGAGACCCTGACCTGCTCTCAACTTAAAGGGTGTGAACCCACTGTTCATGCCAAAGGCTGGAATCTTGCTTGGGATCCACCCTGATGCCAACTTGCCCGTCCCCACCAGGGTGTCAGTTTCCAGCATTCTTCTGTGTACTCATATTCTAAAAGGCACTATTAAAGTGTAGTCCTTATAAAAGGGATACTCACCTATATATAAGCATGTGGCAATGGTATCACTAACACATATGCATTCTGCCAGGTGGCACTCCAGAAGCACTGTGTTGACTCAGGCATACTATTCCACCACACAAACTGACCCAGGCTATGTGCTGGTCTCCTGCTGACCAGCACCAAGCTGGTCACAGAGACCTGCTTATCATGATCTGTGCACATTAACACACATTCAACATATTCTCCAGGGCAGGGCTCTGCAAACTTTAGCTAAAAACGGCCATAAGTCAATCACTGTCCTGTGGCATGTAAGAGACTACCCTTATTCTTAGGAAATACACACTCAGAGGCTTAGAAGTAAAGAACTCAAGTTGATGAAGGGACATTTTGGTTGTATATGTCCTTTGCACTGTTTTTACTTTTGTAATGTTTTATAAGTTTGAAATTATTTAAAAAGAGTAAAAATGAAATATTTCCCTGAAAACTCTTTGTGAACACAAGGGAAAGGAATTTAAAACGTTCAAAATAGGCTTGCCTTGACTCCTTGAATTGTTAGTATGTCGTCACCTCTCTCACAACCATGCCCCCTGACAGTGTGGCTGCCCGCCACCGGAGGGAGGTGCATCTCACCCACCAGAGCACAGACCCTGAGAGGCGTGAGTCTGCTCTGAGGAAGGCTTTGCGCAGAGTCCTACACTCCTGGAAAGAAAGTTTCTGACATTCTAGTAATGAGAGAGGCCCAGAACCACACCTTCGTGGGACAGCTTGTAGAGAGAATATCAGACCCAGTCAGCACCATAAGTGAGACTTTTAGAATTATAATCAGAAGGCTTCAGACCATTGCAAAAGAGTTAATTTTGTTTGTTTGATGTGAATGGATTAAACTCATTTGTTATAAGAAAGAAAATATCAGTTGACATTTTTAACATATCTTTTTTTAAATTAAGGCATAGTTGAATAAAAATTGTATATATTTACTGCATACGTGACATTCTGATATAGGTTTACATTGTGAAATGTTAAATCAAACTAATTAACAAATCCATCACTCACATATTTATCTGTGGTAAGAACACTTTAAATCTACTCTCCTAGCAATTTCCAAGTATATAATGTACTATTATCAACTGTAGCCACCTACCATGTTATACAATAGACCTCCTGAACTCATTCCTCCTAACTGAAATTAGACCAACCCACTAACCAGTCTCTCCCAATCCACCTTCCCCCCAGCAACCACCGTTCTACTCTCTGCTTCTGTGTTCAAATTTTTTTTAGATTCCCTATAGAAATGAGACTATGCAGTATTTCTGGCTTGTTTCACTTAACATAATGTCCTCCAGGTTCATCCATGTTCTCACAAATGACAGAATTGTCTTCTTTTTAAAGGCTGGATAATATTTCAGTGTGGTGTGGCAACAAGCAATACTACACAGCCTAGGTATGGAATAGGCTGTGCCATCTGGGTACGTGTAAGTCACCCTATGATATTAGCATAACAAAAATAATCATCTAATGATGTGTTTCTCAGAGGTAGCCTGTCATGATGCCATGCATGATCATACATGGTACTAAACTGTGTTTTTCAAAGCAATTAAAATTGATATTTGAGAGCCCAAAATGCAAGCAACCCTTGGGTACCTGTTTGGCTGTCAGGTCAGTGTGGCATGGGACACAGGACAGGGACATAGGACAAGAGACACAGGACCTAGGACAGTGCCCTGTCCCCATCCACAGCACAGACTGAATGTGGGGCTACACGGGCCCAGCGCACGCCCAAGAGCACGTGGCCTGGCAGACCTGACACCCACAGCGGGGTCTGCGCCCAGAGCTCCCGAGTCTCTTAGTTCCACCACAAAGGTCCCAAGGCGCATGGTACTAACCATGTTTCAGCCACCCAGTAGGCTCTGCAGGTGCACATGATGAAGCTACTTGAAAGGCCATCATGAGATCACAGCCAACGCCACACAACCTGTGAGGTCAGCCTGAACTACAGCTGAGGTAGAAGTGGTATGCCTCAGACTCTCCAGGCACAACTGTCTGCCAGAGTGGCACAGAAGTGCAGGGCAGACACAGCCCCCGGAGTTGCTGCCCCAAACCTCAGCCATGGGACACAGGCATCCCCAAGGGTGTCTACCCAACTCAGTTGACCTCTGATGAACAGGGACAGCATGTGGATACTGAGAGGGTTTACAACTTATCACAGCTTGTGTGCAAAGCCTGATGTGGCATTGGTGACCAGGGTGTGCCCCTGTGGCTGCAGGAGGGAAGGCTGGCAGTGTCAGTTCTCCTCTGCCAGCAGGCAGTTCCAAAAGCAGGGACCTCACCACCCACCGTCTAAGCAGGGCCCCACATATACGTACTCAGCCAGTCTTTGTAGAAGGCAATGCTCTAAAATGCAAATTATTAAATATAAAATGCAAATTGTGAAATATAAAATGTCAGGCATAGTGACTCATGCCTGTAATCTCAGCACTTTGGGAGACCAAGGTGAGAGGATTGCCTGATCTCAGACCAGCCTGAGCAACATGGTGAGACCTTGTCTCTACAATTAATAAAAGCATGCCTGTGGTTCCAGCTACCTGGAAGGCTGAGGAAGATCACCTGAGCCCAGCAGGTCGAGGCTGTGGTGGCCATGAGCATGCCACTGCACTCCAGATTGGGCAACAGAGTGAGACTCTGACTCAAAAAAAACCCAAAAAACAAAAAAAACTGTTTTGAGCAGTGGAAAAAGTGTGTCAAAAGGTGTACTGCATCAAATAGGGAGTATTTTGAAGGTGATGGAAGTTTAAACATGTAAGAATAAATACACTGTTTTTTATAAATAAATTCTGGGAGTTTTTTTGGTCCCTCTCGCATGCACACAAACATATACTCACACACACATTCTATTGCTTCTCTTTCTCTGGCTAATACACTCCCACACCCTGCTGTCAAAACAAACAAGAAAATACAACATGTACATATAAAAACCTTATCAGGACAGAAACAAGGCTGACTCTCCAGAGTTTGTGAATTTCTCATGTACATGCACAGGTCTGCTCAATTTAGCAAACTCTGTCAACAATCCAGGTGGTTTTAAAGCACATTGGTTGTGTGGAGACTGGTCTTTCTAGGAGGAGCTTACGTCAGCTGAGCTTTGGACAGGGATTCAAATACAATGAGAACCATACAACCACTTCTGACTCGGAGCTATGTGGTTCTCCAGAGCAAAGCCTGCCTCCTTCTATGAATATCTTCTAGGACAAATCAACACTCATCCCCACTGTCCTAGTCAGGACAACTTGAGAACAAGAAATGACCACATAGGCTCTGAGCATAAAATTGTGGCTATAAAATCAGCTTCCAAGATGGAAAGTACTGGTTCCTGAGTGTCCGTTTTTCTCCTCTGTCAAGCAAAACCCCTCTGTGTGTTCAGGGAAAACAACCGGGCATGACAGACAAGTTTAGCTAGTGGAGTACCTAACAGACAAATCTCAACTAAGCTGGTTTTAAGGTCACTGTAGCTATCTGTACATCCATCTGATTCAAGACTAAAAAAATCTGGAAGCCACAGTCCGATGCCCATTGTTTCTGTCTCCAAGCCATACATGGAGAAAAGGCAGTCATGTTAAAGTTGGATGGAGGAGCAACCAGGAAAATGGATGCTCACTGAGCTTCTGCTAAATAGCACCAATGCACACCAGGCATAAAACCAGCAAAGAGATAAAAAAAAAAAACACATCCCTATTTTCTTGAGACCATGTTCTTTTTTTTCTTTTGGATTGAAGTCTCACTCTGTTGCCCAGGCTGGAGTGCAGTGGCATGCTCACGGTCACCACAGCCTCGACCTGCTGGGCTCAGGCAATTCTTCCGCCTCAGCCTTCTAAGCCGGAAATACAGGCACACACCACACCCAGCTAATTTTTTGATTCATTGTAGAGACGAGGTCTCACCAAGTTGCCCAGGCTGGTCTAGGACTCCTGGGCTCAGGCAATCCTCTCGCCTTGGCCTCCCAAAGTGCTGGGATTACAGGCTTGAGTCATCGCACTTGGCTAGAGCTGCCATGTTTAAGACTTCCATTTGCAACAAGTAGTCCTCCAGATATGACACAGAGAAAGCAAATAACAAATTGGCGGATGTAAATCCTACCATACATAAGTATTTGTATTAAAAATAAATGGAGAAGACACTCAAATAAAAAGGCAGAGATTTATGGAATGAATAAACGTGAACCAACTATATGCTGCCCCAGAAACATATTTTATATTTAGAGAAGCTGGGTAAGGTGGCTCACACCTGTTATTCCAGCACTTTGGGGGGTTGAGGTGAGAGGACTTCCTGAGCCCACAGGTTCAAGACCAGCCTGAACAACTTGGCGAGACCTCGTCTCTAATATAAATGAATAAATAAATAAATAAAATTAGCCATGCATGGTGACACACACCTGTAGTTCCAGGTACCTGGAAGGCTGAAGCAAAAGAATCGCCTGAGCCCAGCAAGTTGAGGGTGTGGTGGCCATGAGCATGCCACTGCACTCCAGACTGGGGGACAGAGTGGGACTCCCAACTCAAAATAAATTAAAATAAATTTAAAGACAAAATAGAGTGAAACTAAAAGAACAGAAAAAGATACACCATGCAAATAGTAACCAAAAATATTAGAGAAAACAGACTTGAAGACAAAAATTACCACAAATATTGTGATAACAGAGTCTATCTATCAATGTGATTTAATAATTATAAACATATATGAACCTAACAACATGGCCCCACAAGACATAAAACTGCAGATGACAGGATCTTATACATAGTATAACCTAAAGATTCCACAAAAACAGAGTTAATAAACAAATTCTGCAAAGTTGCAGGCTACAAAAGCAACAACAGCTAAAAATCAACTGCATTTCTATACTTTAACATCAGACAATCCAAAACAGAAATCGATTCCATTTATGACAACAATGCAAACAAACTATGCTTATTTAAGATATTAATTTGAAAATGGCTAAATACAAGTTTCAATTTTAAAAAAAATAAGTGCTCTTCCCCTAAGCGACCTGAGGTGACCCACTAGGATGGTCTGCTACTCGCTGGACCTGGAGAACCCCACGAGGTCGTGCAAGTCCTGAGACTCCAACCTGCGTGTTCACTTCAAGAACACCTGAGGAACTGCACAAGTCATCAAGGGCATGCACATACAAAAAGCCACCAAGTATCTGAAAGATGTCACCTTACAGAAACAGTGTGTACCATTCCACTGCTACAACAGTGTAGCTGGAAGGTGTGCCCAGGCCAAACAGTGGGGTTGGACACAGGGGCAATGGCCCAAAGAGAGTGCTGAATTTTTGCTGCACATGCTTAAAAATGCAGAGAGTAATGCTGAGCTTACGGGCTTCGATGTCGATTCTCTGGTCCTTGAGCACATCCAGGCGAACAAAGCCCCCAAGATGCACTGCCGGACAGACAGGGCTCATGGTTGGATCAACCCATACATGAGCTGCCCCTGCCACACTGAGATGATCCTCACTGAAAAGGAGCAGACTGTTCCTAAGCCAGAGGAGAAGGTTGCGCAAAAGAAAAAGACTTCCCAGAAGAAAGTGAAGAAAACAAAAACTTATGGCACGGGAATAAATTCAGCATTAAATAAAAGCAGATAAAATTAAAAAAAACCAATAAGTGCAAGGTGGGCACAGTAGCTCATGTCTGAAATCCTAGCACTATGAAAGGCCAAAGCAAGAGGATCACTTGAGTCTAGGAGTTCAGGACCAGCCTGGACAACATAGCAAGACCCTTTCTCTCTATATATTAAAATAATAATAAAATTAAAAAGGAATGTGTAGGCAAGGAGGTGAAAAACTTGTAAACTAAAAAATACAAAATCTGCCGGGCTCGGTGGCTCAGCCTGTAATCCCGCACCTTTGGGAGGCTGAGGTGAGTGGATTGCCTGAGCCCGTGGGCTCGAGACCTGCCTGGGCAACTTGGTGAGACCTCATCTCTACAATAAATCAAAAATTAGCCGGGCGTGATAGCGTGCGCCTGTAGTTCCAGCTACTGGAAGGCTGAGGCGGAAGGATCGCCGGAGCCCAGCAGGTCGAGGCTGCGGTGGCCGGAAGCGGCCACTGCACTCCAGTCTGGGCAACAGTGTGAGACTCCAACTCAAAAAAAAAAAAAATCTT
>CAUYQG010187715.1:0-11717 GCA_963574415.1 Tarsius wallacei
TTTTTCTGCATCTAATGATATAGGTCATGTGGTTCTTATTTTTATTGATGTATTTAATTACTCTCTTTTTTTTTTTGCTTTCTATGGGTTATTTGGGCAGTTTTTGGTGTTTAATTTTGATGTATTTATATTGGCTTTTTCACCAGAACCTCTATAGAATCAAGTTATGTTAGGTATGTCCGTTGTTAGATTGCTAATGATACCACACTCAAGTTTGCCAAATATTGGATATCATGAGTAAATCCTGTTTTGAAACAAGCATGATCCCGACCAGGGTATATTCAGGCTGCACGCTAAGCTCTGTTAACAGATGAGTGAGCAGTAACTGAGTTAGTGTCTCACATCGAATCACAAAAAGATAAAATTACATTAAGAACTCTGTCATCAAGCCAGGAAATATACAGTCCTGGCTTCTGGCAATCATTAGACTGCCTGGATAGAGACTTTTATGACACACCCAGGGATTTGGTCTCTTAGAATCACTGGGCTTAAATTATTATCTCAATATAATTTTAATTTATCTTTTATTTCACAAGTATTTTTTTCTTCTGTCTTTGGAAGCAGAAAATAAATACTTGTTTGTGAGATCTTTTTCGAGATTCAAGTATGTCCTTGGTGTCTTTCTCTTTTTTCCATAGATTGGAAGTTCCACAAACACCCTGAGTGCCCTGCAAATTGCTTTTGCTGATAAAGAAACACAAGTCATCTACCTTCTGACAGATGGGAGACCTGATCAGGTACTTATCAAAGTTGATAACAAAGATGAACTCATTGGTACTCTCAAAGTGAAGGCTGAGAATGGGCGTTGGGGACCTTTTCAACTGCCATTAAAAAAAATTATTGAGAGATCCTTGGCTCAGGGACTCAGAACTGAGGTGAGAAAATACGCTGAGGACTTCCTTTGTCTACTGAATCGCTGAGGAGAATTTATGTGACAGTGAATGCTGTCTGGTTAATGTGACACACACCCATAGCCTGGAGACCAACCCCATGAAAGGAAACATCTGCCTTCCATTGAAGACTGGTTTATATTTTATTACAAACTAAGAGTGTGGAGATTCTTTTTGATTTTCTTCCTTTGGGGACTCTGAATCTAAACATGTCACTGAACAATGTCCTTGGTTTTATCCCTAATTCTAACTTAGTACTCATTTAAACAAAAAACATGCCTTGCTAATGAAGCATTCTTTGTTTTGTTTAGCCTGACTGGAAAATATCTGAAAAGTTTTAGAGGAGTCTGTTCATCTTCTTTTGAGCTTTGTGATGAAAGGCTATTACTCTGGGCATTACACAAATGTAAGAATTTTCAGGCTGGCGTGGTGCAAATGAACCGCTGAAATGAATTAGGATCAGCCTGTATTCTTCCTTGTGAGATTATTACATATGCAAACTGCTAGGCAAAATTCTAAAATATCCCGTGTCAAATGGCTTGGGGCTGAAAGTAAAGCAACTGAATTTTACTACAGCTTCAAATTTATGGCAGAACTGTACGGCGTAAAGGAAAACGTTTTTTGAATGATTTTCCCATCAACCTCATTGTATTATTTTCCACTCAGAAGCAGTTTATTGAGTCTCTCTTATATCCTATGTGTGGTGCCAAAGTCTGAGGCTGCAAAGATGAATAATGTCTCATCCCTGCCTTAGAGAAGCTTATACTTTGGGGAATGTGCTGGATGTAAACAGTTCATTCTGACACAATATGGGCAATGAGGTTGCCTAAGCTATGTTTAGGAGCACAAAGTGAGTAATCCTGCCGTATAGATGGAGAGAAGGCCGGGGAAGTTTCCACCAAGGAGAGGACATTTGAGCTGGAAAGAGGAGAAGGAATTTTCTGACTAGAGGAGATTACTGGTGTCCTGGGAAGAAGGGACGGGACAAAGGTAGAAATATGTGGTGTGCCTAAAGAAACAAGCTGAGTGTGGGGCAATGATGGAAGAGGGTCAGGGCTGAGGCCAGAAAGTCGGTTGGAGGAAACTGTGAAGGTCCTTGAATGCCACATTAAAAGGGTGGGCGTCCCCAGTGGGGAATGCTCAGAGGAGACAGCTATTCCCCTCCATTTGTATTTTAGAAACACCTCAGGCGTGCCAGGGGAAGGCTGGTGCTGCCAAAGCCTGCTGCCGGGACCTGGACCCAAACTAGTAAGGGCCCAGCCTCAGGCAGGAGCAGCAGGAATGGGGAGGAGAGACTGTCTCTGGAGATGAGACGACGGAAGAGACACCAACAGGACTACGTGGCCAGTTTAGGGGATGAGGAGAAGGTGAAAGCAGGGCACAAAGGAGTCAAGATGACCGATATCTGGTTTACAATGATTGTGTTATTCACTGACTGAAATGTAATGAAAATTAAATTGAAAAAGAAGGACCCAGCAGAGTTAAGGGTTGCAGGAAGAGGAAGTTGAACTTGCACACCTATAGTGTGTAAGTGTTCAGAAATATGGGGCTGGATTTGGGGAATGATGCGGGCTGAAGATTGATTTGAGAGTCATCCGGGAAAGACGTCTTTTTCTTTTTAATGAACGCTTAATGATTTTTGTTGTTGTTGTTTTGTTTTTGTTTTCGCTTTATTTTAAAGTTGTGAGGTACAAGTCAGGCTTGGATACATAAGTGGTTTAGGTACAGGTGAAGTTTGGGGCATCCCATTGGATCTCACTTTGCCTGGATTAGGATCAGGCACCCTCTCTTGATGATTTTTAAACATTATTTATACTATGGGAAATTTAGAAAGTCTAGATAAGCATAAAACAGGAGACAGTTTAAATCACTCATAATTCCATTTTGCGTTCTGCTTTCTTCTCATCTGATGTATGCATTTTCCCAAGGCATGAGAAAGTCTTCAAAAGCATCTTTCTCAATGACTGCATCATGTTCCGTTATATGGATCTAGCAAAAGTTCTACCTTAAAACTGTTTTTGTTTATTTGATACTTAATAGTAATGCATTCACATAGTGCACATTACAAAAGGGCATATAGAGAAAAAAATTATCCCTCTCACCCCTGTTCACTAGTTAGAAGGCAACTCATGCCACCAGTTTCTTCTAGCACCTTTCAGAGACAGTTTATGTTATGCAGCAAAAATGTATTTATATATATATTTTCGCTTTAAAAATGTTATTATATTATACACATGATTCTGCACCTTTAGTCATCAAACAATATAACTTGGAGATGGCTTCATATCATTTCATAAAGAATTTCCTCATTCGTTTATACAGCCCCATCACATGGCTATTCCATCATTGATTTAACCGGTCCCCTGGAGAAGGGTATTTAAGTTGTTTCCAATCTTTCTGTTATATGCAGTGCTGCAAAAGGGACTCTGTACATACGTCATTTCGCATGTATGGGGGTATAGCTATAGTGTAAACTCTGAGAAGTGGTCTCAGCTGAAAGGTTTGGGTCCTGATGGATATTGCCAAGTCGCCCCCCTGAAGAGGATGAACCAAGCCCCGCCCCTGCCAGCAGAGTATCGAGACGAATTCTTGATCGACAGTCCATCAGAGACTTGCGAGTCTCTGGAATCTCCCAATTATGTATAAAAAATACACTCAAACACTTTTTTCCCCTGGGGAGAAGATCAACAGACTTCACCAGATTCTCAAAGGTTCTGTGATCCACTCCAAGTTGGAGAGCCAAGCATATGAATAATAGTAAGAGTCAGAAATATACAAACGTCCAAAACATAATTTAAAAAACTCTTAAGAATTTCTATATTCAGTACTTCTCTTTACACACACACAATTTATTTGGCACTGTCCCTCAGATTCTCTCAAAAAAGCAAATGGATATTTGATATTCATGTTCTATGTAGAAGATATTAAGATGTCCCACTCAATCTTCATTTGTTTTTAAGTCTTCACTGACTTTGTAGGAACAGGTAGGGCCAATGTTATTCATCCAAATATTCAGCAGAATATTTGGGAGAATACACAGAGATACTGTTCTGGGTTCAGTTAAATGGACAGTGGCTTACTGCTTGCTTATTAAATGTCCAGGGCAGCGTTCTAAAGTGACACAGTCTTTAAAATTAATCAGGTCCAAAAGGATCTAGATATGTTCTTTTTCATTAAAATAGAATCAGATACACGTTACATAGGGGTCCCTTGGTGAACATCTGTAGGTACAAACTGACACGGCAGGGCTTTTGCTGAGAACAGCCAGGGCAACTTCGGCTGTGTTCACTTTGGGAATTCTTGGAAGTGAGGGGCTTGCCCTGGCCAAAATCAAGAAAATAGACATGATGAATGCATCACATCTTTCTAAACAAAAACGAATGGATAAAGCCTAGCATGGGGATGGGGAGGGTGCAGGGTGAACAGCCTGTACCAACAACCCTCCTTCAGGCAGGGAGGAGACCGATCCCTGCCTTTCTTGCCCTCCGGTGAATGTGTGTGGAGGAAGGCTGCTCTGGCTACACATCAGTTTAGGCTCAGAGAAGGAATAGGGGTGAGCCACTTAGGTGGGCTGCTTGGCCTCACCTGAGACTGACAGCACTGTCTGGCATATAAGAGGTGCTCAATAAAGACTTGTGGCATGCCTTCATGGGATCATCATGCCATTTACTCTTCATTGTAAGGAGGGAATATCAGCTCTAAGCCACAGATGAGGAAACTCATATTAGAGAGGCATTTGTCCGAGGTCATTCAGCTGGTCAGGCTGTGGGTGAGCTTCTAGCTCAGGCATCATTCTGTGGAGCTCTTTCCATTACTTCCTACAACTAATGAGTGCGTGAGTGTGAGAGACTGTCACATATATCACTGTACGCCCTCACCTGCACCCGGTCCCAGGTGGTCCCATCATGCTAAATGGGCATGATGTTTTAAGTCTGCCAGTGTGGTGTTGGGGAGCTGGGCAGAGGGTCGGGGTGCTCCGCAATGGCAGAGGGTGTTCCATCCCTGCAATGGGAAAAAGTCATTCCTGTGCTGCCCCCTGAGGATTCCTTCTGCTGGTTTACATCCTCAAGGTTTTGAAGAGCAGACAGAAAATTGAAGCAACCCTCTCACCACTGCAGCCTGACGAACGCTGACCCTTTCCAGCCACTCACTTCAGTAGCTGCCCCGGGCAGTGGAGTGGAGGGCTCACTCCCTGACTAGCTCCTGTGTCTTTGAGGAAGCCTGACTCAGTCCAGAACTCCTTAGTACGCACCTTCCTCACCGAGGCTGTCAGCTTTTTTCGGTCCCTAAGATGAATGTCTAACACATGGAAGGGCCTTTAATAAATTTCTTCCTTCATTCTCTGGGAAGCAAGTTGACCAAAGCAGGTTGGAAACTGGAAGTAGCTCTTTTGGCAGACACATTTTGGAAGCCACGCTAAGAATCCAGGGACCCTACTCTGCGGAATCCCAATGGTCGGCATGCTCTCTTCTGACACCACGACTTTAAGTGATCCCAAGGCGAGTGCAGTGCTTTGAAAGCAGGACTCTAAGCTGAGGTGCCCCTAAAATTGAGTGATTTGGTGAGCCAAATCTTTCTCCTAGCTTATTTTCTCCACCAAATTGAGAGATCCCAGAAGGCAAAGACCATGTCTTATCAGTCTTTGCACGCTCACCATCAGTGTTTTCTTTGTTAAATTGAATTGACACATTTATAGAAAACCACTCACCTCTGTATAAGGGATTACTATTTGAGAAACTCACTATCTATAGCAAATACGAAGAGTTTCCATGTCTTACTTTTTTTCTTCCTTTTCTTCTCTCTTTCCACCTCCCCTTTCTCCTTCAAAATTTATCATTTCAGCCTCCTGAAATGGTTATTGACCAAGTCAAAATTTTTCAGAAAATTCCGATTTATACCATCTCTTTTAATTACAATGATGAGATTGCAAATGGATTTTTGAAAGAGCTCGCTTCTTTGACTGGAGGAGAGTTCCATTTTTACAATTTTGGTTGCAAGGATCCTGCTCCTCTAGAGACTGTTCAGGTAAGAGCTTGATGGGCTAAGAAGGAAGCGTTCATTTATCTGAGGTTTACAGGCTCGAAGCCCATGGACAATACCTTAAATAGGAAAAAGCAATCACAGTGAAAACTAAGTCAAGCCCATAAACCACTTAACAACGTGTATACCAGTGTTTCTCAAAATGTAGTCCAAGGACCTAGGGCCCCTGACCAGATTCCTGAGTTCCATTCCAGAGCTACTAAATCAGACTGTAGGCATAGAGACCCAGTTTACTTTTCTGCTGGACATGGTGACTTATGCCTATGATCCCAGCTACTTAGGAGGCTGAGGTAGGAGGTTAACTTAAGCTCAGGAATTCCAGACCAGCCTAGGCAACATAGCAAAACCCCTTCTCTAAAAAGTAAAGTAAAAACAAATTAACCCTGCAGGCATGTGCCTGTAGTCCCAGCTATTTAGGAAGTTGAAGTGGGAAGATTGCTTGAGCCCAGTAGTTCAAAGCTGCAGTGAGCTATGATCACACCACTGGACTCCAGCCTGGGTGAATAGACACATAGACCAATGAAATAGTATAGAAATACACCCATACGACACGACATGCCCAACAGATTTTTGACAAAGGTGCAAAAGCAATTCAGTAGAAGAAGGGTAGCCATTTCAACAAATGGTTGGAACAATTGAACATTCATAGGCAGGATGATGAAGCTTAACCTAAACCTCATACAAATATTCACTCAAAATGGATTGTGGATTTAAATGTAAAACATAAAACTATAAAACTTTTAGGAAGAAATGTGGGGGAAAAAGTCTTGAGGACTTTAGGCTAGGCTTTTGCTCTGTGAGAGACCCTGTTAAGAGGATGAAAAGACAGTCTACAGACTTGGAGAAAGTATGTGTAAATGACATATCAAAAAAAGTCCCAGTATCTAGAATATATGAAGAATTCTAAAAACTCAACAGTCAAAAATAAATCATCCAATCAGAAAATAGGCAAAACACATGCACAGACATTTCACTGAAGAAGTGCTACATATGGCAAATAAGGACATGAAGAGAGGTTCAACATCACTAATTACTAAAGGAATGCAAATTAAACCACCATGAGATATCACTTCACAACCATCAGAATGGCTAAAATTTTAAAAAATGTGAAAAAACTGAGTGCTCGAAAGGATGAGAAGAAACTGGTTCACTAATATATTTTGGGTAGATATGTATAATGGCACAGTCACTCTGGAAAAGAGCTTGGTAGTTTCCTTAAAAACTAAATATTTAATCACAATATGACTCAGTACTTGGTTTCTTGGGCATATATTTCAGAGAATGAAAGCTCATGTTCACATAAAACCTAATGGCCCTACATCTATCAAAGAAACTAAAATTTGTAGCTAAAATCCTTTCCACAAGGGACACTCCAGTCCCAGATGACTTCATTGCTGATTTGTACCAAACATTTACAGAGAAAATATTATCAATTCTGCATAAACTCTTCCTGAAATTTGAAAGAGGGGACGACTTCTCAACTCATTCTATGTGGCAAACATTAACCTGACACGAAAACCTCACAAAGACATTGTAAGAAAATAAATTTGAAGAAGTCTGGGCTTTATTATGTGTACCCATCATCCCCATTAGTGCACATTGTACCTGATAGCTGATTTTTTCATCCCATTCCCCAGCCCCGAGTCTCCAGTTATACCGTTATACCATTACATATACCTTTGCAGACCCTTAGCTTAGCTTCCATGTGAGCCATTTGTATCCCTAAAGTTATTGGAAAAAAAATTATAGGAGCTGACCCAATTAATAATAATAAATTGTGACGCCACATGTTAAAAAAAGAAATGTGAAGGCTAATATGCCTTATGCAAATAGTTGCAAAAATTATAAATAAAATTTAACAAATTATATTCAATAATATGTAAGAAGTTTAGTACATCATGACCAAGTTGGGTTTTTTCCAGAAATGCACGGTTGGTTTTGCATTTGAAAAATCAACATGCAATTTACCACATTAATACACAATCATCCCAATTTATGCAGACACACTCTTGACAAAATTCAGTATACATTTTTAATGAAGACTCTCAGCAAAGCATGAATAGAAAGGACTTTCTCAATCTAATAAATGACATCTATGAAAAATCTATAGCAATATCTATACCTAACATAATGGTCAAATATTGTATGCTTTTCCCCTAATATCAGGAAAGCTACAAGGATGTCTAGTCTTACCACTCCTGTTCAACACAGTAATAGAGGTTCTAGTTTGTACAATAAATCAGCAGGGGTAAGGAGAAGAGGGCATCCAGATTGGAAAGGATAAAGTAAAACTATATTTTTAAAAATATGGCCGTCTATGTAGAAAATTTAATGAAATATACAAAAAGTTACTGGAACTCATAAGAAAATTTAGCAAGTTTGTAAGATACAAGGTCAATATGCAAAAAATGAATATTGTTTCTACATATTAGTAAAGAACAGTTAAAAATTGAAATAAAAATGTCCTTTACAATAGTATCAAAGTGTGAAACACAAAGGGATAAGTCTATAAAAATATGTTAAAGAACTAAACACTGAAAACTACAAAACATTGCTAAGTGATATATCTTATTTAGGGGCGAGAACACTTGATAATATTAAGATGCTCATTATTTTCCCTGTTGATTTATAGACTCAACGCAATCCCAATAAAATTTCAGCAGCTTTTTTTTTTAATTAAAAATTGGCAAACTGATTCTATGGAAAGGATTTAAAACAGTCAAAAATAGCTTTAAAAAAGAACAAAGGTGGAGGACTAATACTTCCTAATTTCAAAACTTACTGTAACACTATAGTAATCATGACAGTGTAGTGTTAGTAAAAAGTTAGATATAGAAGCCAATAAATTAGAATAGAGAAAGACTGACTTATCATATATATATCATATAGGTACAACTGATTTCTAACAGATGTGCAAAGGCAATTCAGTGGAGAAAAGATAGGATTGGATTTTTTTTTTCTCCAACAAATGGTATTAGAACAATTGGTCAACCATATGCAACTAAATGAGCTGTGATCCATTCCTCATACCATACTGAAAGATTAAATCAAAATAATTTATGGACCTAAATATAAAGCCTAGGTTTTTCTCCTTTTAGAGGAGAAAATATGAAAAACCTTTTGTGACACTGTGTTAAACAAAGATTTTTTTTTAGATAAGGTATCAGAATATGACCCATACAAGAATTAATTGATAAATTGAAATTGATCAAAATTAAAATCTTTTTCTCTTTAAAATATAATGCTAAGATAATGAAAACACACATTTTACAGTGGGGGAAACACTTTAAACTGTAGGTCTAATAAAGAACTTGTATCCAAAATATGTAACGGTCTCTCAAAACTTAAAGAAACCCAATTAACAGGCAAAAGATTTAAACAGGTACTACATTTTGAAAAAAGATATATGCATAGCAAATAAGAACATGAAAAGGTGTTGAACATCACTAGTCATCAGAGAAATACAAATTAAAACCACAATTAGATACCATTTTACAATTTTTAGAATGGCTAAAATAAAAGCAGCTGCCCATGCCAAGTGTTTTCAAGGCTGGGGAGAAACTGAAACTCTTATACATTGCTGTGGAAGTGGAAACTGGCACAACCAGTTTGAAAGATAGTTTGTTTTTTCTTTAAAAGTTTAACATCACAAATCATATGGTCCGATCATTGTACTGCTAGCTATTTACTCAAAATAAATGATAGCAGATGTCCGTACAAAGACTTGTACACACGTTTGTAACGTTGCTTATAATAGGCTAAAAGTGGAAACATCAACAGGTGAATGGATAAAGAAATTATAGTAGTTAGTAAACAATAGAACACAACTCAGCAATAAAAAGGAATGAACTGATGATTCACGCTACAACATGGATGAATCTCAAAAAATAGTTATATGAGTGAGGAGAGCCAGACTAAAAAGAGTATTTTCTGTATGATTTTGTTTATATTAAATTCTAGAAAATTGAAACTAATGTGTAGTGACAGAAGGCTGATGAGTAGTTCCTTTAGAATTGGGAGAGGGGTTGTAGGAAGGACAGATTGTGGAGAAGGGAACTTTGGGGGTGACAAATGTGTTAATTATTTGGGCTGTAGTAATGATTTCACAGATGTGAATGTTAAGCTTTCAAGAAGTACACTTTACACATGTTCAGTTTATTGTATGTGAATTCATATGTCCACAAAGCTGTCTAAAAACAGAATAATTTAAGAACCAAATAAAATTCTTTAGATTCTTCTTTTCTTGATGCAGTTGACTTTCTGTTAGGGATGTTTGAAATTAGCTGGGCGTGGTGGTATGCTTCTGTAGTCCTAGCTACTCAGGAGATTGAGGCGGGAGGATTGCTTGAACCCAGGAGGTTGAGACTGCAGTGAGCTATGATTGCACCACTGCACTCCAGCCTGGGCGAGAGACCGAGACCTAGACTCAAAAAAAAAAAAAAAAAAAAAAAGTTTGAAATTTGAACACTTTTATCTAGTCTCACAGAGTTTTCTCTTCTCATTTTGGCAGAACGAAGATCTGACTCTTTTAATTAAGGAAATGGAGCAGGGACACAGCGACCTGGAGAAGGTACAAAACCTTTATTCTGAGTCCTTGATCATGGACTGGTGGTACAATGGAGAAAAGGAAGGAGACAAGTGAGTGTACCCAACCGCTGGCTTCCCCATCGCTGGGTCCTGTCAGATGCTCTGCTTGCTCTCCTAATTCTTCTCCTCTCTGAAATGCTTCGTGAGACTTCTTTGAGTGAAAAGAATCACAGAGGCCAGGTTTGGTGGCTCAAGTCTGTAATCCCAGTACTTTGGGAGGCAGAGGCAAGAGGATTGCCTGAGTTCAGGAGTTTGAGACCAGCCTGAGCAACATGGAGAGACCTCGTCTCTACAATAAATCAAAAAACTAGCCGGGTATGGTGACACATGCCTGTGGTTCCAGTGACCTGGAAGACTGAGGTAGAAGGATCACCTGAGTCCAGCAGGTCGAGGTTGCGGTGGCCGTGAACTGTGTGCCTCTGCACTCCAATCAGGGTGATAGAGTGAGACCCTGACTCAAAAAAAAAACAAACAAACCAAAAAACAAATCACATAGCATGATTAAGTTAGATTTTTGAATAAAGCAAGCTGTATTCATAATTTAATAGCAATGGGCTTGAGAGGCCGCATATTCACCTTTATATTTTCCACCCAGTGTGGACAACTCCCTCGCCCCAGGCCCAAGAAGTAACAGGGCAGAGAGGAGTGCTGCGTGGTAGAGATTTGACTCAGAGACCAGGAGGCCTGGGGTCTGGACTTCAACCTGTGTGACCTTAGCAAGTTCCTTAATTTCTCTCCACCCATCTCTGTTGCTGTGGGACTTCGTTTCCTCTTCTTTAAAATGGTGGCCATGGCAGTGGGGTTTGGGCTGTTGATTTCTCAGGTCTGTCTCCACCCTATATTCTACTAGGTTTCTAATTAGTAGTTTTTAAACAAAAATCAAAACCATTCCAACACTTAGAAAATGTGTCAAATCTTATTAAAAATGATTTAACATTGTACAGATATTCAAGTGTCACACCCTACCCTGCCAGGGGGGACTTTTTTTTAACTTAAAAGTGTTAAGTTAAAAGATAAATAGATAGATAGATAGATAGATAGAAAGAAATAGGAAAAAAAAGAAAATACATTTTATTCACAGAATTTCTTATTCATCAAAATTAGCAAATTAAGTATTGATACTGGATGGGGTCAGGGGATGATTGTGGAATCAGTAAAAAAGGTAAATATTATAATGGCTATCTTATAATGAGATTTTAT
>CAUYQG010187728.1:0-54376 GCA_963574415.1 Tarsius wallacei
TACAATGGAATATTACACAGTCATAAGAAGGATAAACATATGGACTTTGCAGCAACTTGGATGAATTTAGAGTCGATCATACTCAAGTGATCTATCACAGAAACAAAAAACAGAGTACCATATGTTCTCACTCATAAGTGGAACTTGAACAATTATAATACTATAAGAAAGGGATTGGCAGTAGTGGGAAACTGTCAGGGGAAGGGGAGTGGGATTGACAGTTGAGGGAAACTGCTAGGGGAGGGAGGGGCACATCTCATCAACAAGGGTACCTGCATAATCCACATTTGTATACCTAACCCTGAATTGTACCCCACATCTTTTTTTTTTTTTTGAGTTGGAGTCTCATTCTCTCACCCAGACTGGAGTGCAGTGGCTGCTCCTGGCCACCACAGCCTTGACCTGCTGGGCTCTGGTGATCCTTCCGCCTCAGCCTTCCAAGTATCTGGAACTACAGGCGCGCACTACCATGCCCGGCATAGTTTTTGATTTATTGTAGAGATGAGGTCTCGCCAAGTTGCCCAGCAGGTCTCGAACCCGCAGGCTCAGGCAATCCACTCACCTCAGCCTCCCAAAGCACGAGATTACAGGCTGAGCCACCGAGCTTGGCTTCCACATCTTTATAATAATAAAAATTAAAATTAAAAAAAATTTCACAAAAGGATATCCAATGTCCAAAGGAAGTGAAAAGATAGTCAACCTCCTTTAGTCACCAGAGAAATTCAAATTGAAACCACATTGCAAGGCCACCACTCACCCACCAGAATGGCTAAAATTAAGATGACTGACAGCATCAAGTATTGACAAGACTGTGGAGCAATTGAAACTCTCATATGTTATTGCTGAGAATGTAAATTTGTATACTTCAAAAAATGGGTTGTCATCTGCTAAAGTTAAATCTACACATTCCCTATGCTGCTGCAATTCTACTCATAGGTATGTACACATCAGGAATCCATGCACCTATGCACCAAAAGATATGCACAAAAATGTTTATAGCAGCCTTAATTATAGTAGTCAACATCGGATACAACCCACATGTCCATCAACCATAAACTAGATCAATAAATTGTGGTAATTAAAAACTCTGCAGGGCCGGGCTCAGTGGCTCAGCTTGTAATCCCAGCGCTTTGGGAGGCTGAGGTGAGTGGATTGCCTGAGCCCGTGGGTTCGAGACCCGCCTGGGCAACTTGGCGAGACATCGTCTCTACAATAAATCAAAAATTAGCTGGGCGTGGTAGCACGCGCTTGTAGTTCCAGCTACTTGGAAGGCTGAGGCGGAGGGATTGCCGGAGCCCAGCAGGTCAAGGCTGCGGTGGCCGGGAGCGGTCACTGCACTCCAGTCTGAGTGACAGAGTGAGACTCCAACTCAAGAAAAAAAACAAACCTCTGCAAAACTGAAAATTAACCTATTATAGCTACATGCAACAATGAGTGAATCTCACAAAACCGTTAAGTCAAACAAGCAAGGCCTAACAATTACATACAAAGTGGCTCCATTTTTAGAAATTTTAAAAAGGCAAAATTCATCTTTGGTGATAATGAGAATAACGGTCACCTCTGGAGAGGAGGAGGGCAGTGTTGGAAATGGCTTCTGGGATGCTAATTTTGTTCCATTTCTTGACCTGGGTGATGGTAACACATTGTGATGATATATTTTAACTGTATTGATTAATTTGTTCACTTTCTGTAAGATATTATTCTTCGATTCACAAAATTTTAGGAATCAGCAGATTTTTTGGGGGGTTGAAGGAATAGAAGTGTCATAGACCAGTTCACGTACAACTTATGGGACATTCTCCCCAGATACCTTATTTTGGAAGAGATGGCCCCTAAATGTCTCCTTATTCTGCCCCCACCAAAGAAAAAACACAAGTGGTTATCCTGGGGGGCTGGGAAAATTTGGGGTGCAGGAGATTGAAAGTTTTCATTGTCTTTGGCATTATTTAATATTTGACTCTGCATTAATGACACTTAAAATAGACAAAAATAAAAATATACTTAGATAAAATTGAGACAGTAATTTCTTTTTTTGGCAGAAGACAGAAAATATAGACTTAGCCACACTTTTAAAATAAACTATCAACAAAGAAAAAAATCACATGACTTCAACAGGTGATATACATACAAACAATACATATAGTATATACTAATGATATATAGTATATGTAATGTTTTGTTAAATTTTGCTTTTTATTAAAATTAAAGGACTTTTTCATCTGTTTTACTTAGCAATTAAATATTTTATTTCTCAATAGTTACAATAACTTGCATTTAGATAGACTTTTAAAGAAATTAAAAATTTTTATTTGACAGAAAATTCCATGGAAAGAACTCGCTAAGGCTCCCATGGTCCTCTTAGACACCACGATCCAGGAGAGTCTGACAAGGTGGCTTTATTCCTGGAACTTGGGGACCTGATCCAACAGGCTAGAAATTTTGTTTCTTTTCCCAGGCTGTTCACCTCCTCGGGCCCCTGTTTTCCTGTCTCCTCCGCAGGAAGGTTGTGATAAAAATCAATGACATCATGTCTCATCGGGCCCCAGCCACCCTTCAGGAAGCAGGTGCTTGGCGGAGTGGAAGCTGGGGTATTTTTCTGCTGAGCTGGCCTGGGTTTACTGTTCAAGTAGCCCTCAGGGCCTAACACTTGAGGTTACCTTCATGTTTTTTCCAGTGACCTTGGCCATTAATGGGCTCTCAGTGCTTTCCCCAGCTGCAGCTGTGTTATAGGGCCAGAGTCTTCTAGGCCTGCAGGTCATGCCAAGCCCGGAGGGATTTGCAAAAATAGGTCACCAGTGGTTTCTGTGCATTGGCCCCCGTGAAAACAAAAGAACATTTTTAGAGAGGAAATTAAGGATCTCCAATGGTACTTCCAAGAAAGACATCCAGGCTTAGGTGTGAAACAAAAGAGGAAAAGCAGGTATGGGAAGTCCCTGACTGGGAAGGCCCAGCCCCAGCATGAGTCTCAGAGCAGGATTCCCCCAGCTGGTGAGAGTAATATATATATATAATTATATATATTATATATATATAATTCTCATTGTCCGCTAATCAACATTTTGGTTGATTCCACATCTTTGCAATTGTGAATTGTGCTGCTATAAACATTCAAGTGGAGGTGTCTTTTTTGTATAACAACCTCTGTTCCTTTGGGTAGATACCTAATAGTGGGATTGCTGGATTGAATGGTAGGTCTACGTTTAGTTCTTTGAGAAATCTAATTTTCATAGAAGGTGTACTAACTTGCACTCCTACCAACAGTGAATAGTGTATAAGCATTTCCTTTTCATCACATGCATCTATTGTTTTTTGGTTTTTTAACAATGACCATTCTGATTTGGTATGAGGTGGTATCTCATTTTGGATTTAATTTACATTTCCCTGATGATTAGGAATGTTGCACATTTTTTTCATATGTCTGATCACCATTGTAGATATTCTTTTGAAAGATGTCTGTTCATGTCATTTGCCTACTTTTTAATGGGGTTATTTGCTTTTTCTCCTGCTAATTTGATTTCTTTATAGAGTTTAGATATTAGTTCCTTATCAGATATATACTTTGTAAATACCTTTTCCCATTCTGAAGTTTGCCTATTTACTCTGTTGATTATTTCTTTTGCTGTGCAAAAGCCATTTGGTTTAATTAAGTCCCAGTTATTTATTTTTGTTTCTGTTGCATTTGCCATAAATTCTTTGCCCAGACCAGCGTCCAGAAGAACTTTTCCTAAGTTTTATTCTAGGATTTTTATGGTTTCAGGTCTGATATTTAAGTCTTTAATCTATCTTGTGTTAATTTTTTTATATGGTGAGAGATAGGGATCAAATTTTACTTTTCTGAGTGTAGTGATACAATTTTCCCAGAACCATTTTTTGAATAAGGTGTCCTTTCCCCAGTGTATTTTTCATCTGCTTTGCCAAAGATAAGTTAGTTGTAGGCAATTGGGTTTATTTCTGGATTCTCTATTTTGTTACATTGGTCCATGTGTCTACTCTTGTGGCAATACCATGGTATTATGATTCCTATAGCCTGATAGTATAATTTGAAGTCAGGTAATGTGATGTCTCCAGCTTTTTTCTTTTCACTTAGAGTTGCTTAGGCTATTCTGGCTGTTTTTTGGTTTCATGTGAATTTTAAGATTATTTTTCTCTAATTCTGTGAAAAATGATGTTGATAGTTTGATAGGGATTGTGTAACATCTGTAGATTACTTTGGGTAATATGGTCATTTTAACAATGTTGATTTTTCCAGTCCATAGCATGGGATGTTTTTTCATTTGTTTGTGTTCTCTACAATTTATTTCATCAGTGTTTTGGAGTCCTCCTTGCAGAGATCTTTCATCTCTTTGATTAAATATATTCTAGGTATTTTAGCTTTTTAACTGCTATTGTAAATGGAATAGAGTTCTTGATTTGATTCCTGGCTTGGTCGCTATTGGTGTATAGCAGTGCTATTGATTTGTGTGTGTGTTGATTTAGTCCAGGAGTCTCTTGGTGGAATCTTTAGTATTCTCTAGGTATAAGATCATATCATCAGCATACAGAGATAGTTTGATTTCTTATTTTCCAACATGGTACTCTTTGTTTCTTTCTCTTGCCTGATTGCTGTGGCTAGAACTTCCAGTGGTATGTTGAATAGGAGTGAGCATCCTTGCCTTGTTCCAGTTCTGAGAGGAATGTGTTTCACTTTTCACCATGCAGGATGACGCTGACTATGGGTCTGCTGTATATGTCTTTTACTATTTTGAAGAATGTTCCTATATGCCTATTTTGCTAAGGGTTTTTATCATAAAGGGATGCATTTTATCAAATGCTTTTTTTGTGTCTATTGAAATGATCATACAATTTTTCTTTTTAATTCTGTTTATGTGGTGGATCACATTTATTGACTGGAGTATTTTGAGCCATCCTTGCATCCCATCCCTGGGATAAAACCTACTTGATCAAGGTGGATTTTTTTTTATGTGCTATTGAATTCGGTTTGCTAGTATTTTGTTGAAGATTTTTGAACCTAAGATCATCATTTAGTCTGTAGTTTTCTTTTTTGTTGTGTCTATTCCTGGCTTTGGTGTTAGGATGATATTGGCTTCATAAACTGAATTAGGAAGAATCATCTTCTTTTCAGTCCTCTGGAATAGCTTCAGTAGGATTGGTACCAACTCTTCTTTGAAAATTTAGTGGAATTTAGCTGTTCATCTGTCAGGTCCTGGATTTGTTTTTTTTTTTTTTTGGGAAACCTTTAATTACTGTTTCAATCTCACTATTTGTTACTGGTCTGTTCATGGTTTCTATTTTTTCCTGATTCAAGGTTGGGGAGCTGTATATTTCCAATAAGTTTATCCATTTCTTCTAGTTTGTTTGCATAGTGGCATTTGTAATAATCTTTGATAATATTTTGTAAGTCCATTGTATCAGTTGTAATTGTCTCCATTTTCATTTCTGATTGAGCTCATTTGAATGATCTCTATTTCTTAATTAAATCTTGCTAGTGGTCTATCAATTTTGTTTATCTTTTCAAATAACTAACTTTTTGTTAGTTGATTCTTTTGTTTGTTTCAATTTCATTTAGTACTTCTCTGATCTTCATTATTTCTTGTCTTCTGCTAGCCTTGGGTTTGGTTTGTTTATGTTTTTCTAGCTCCTTGTAGTGTGACATTAGGTTGACAATATGAGGGGGGATGCAAAACGCCCCAAATATATTTATTAAAAGACTGTTGTATTTATTCTTACATGTTTAAACTTCAATCATCTTCAAAGTACTCTTTATTTGTTGCAATACACCTATCGAGATGCTTTTTCCACTGCTCAAAGCAGTTTTTGAACTCATCAATTTTGGTGACTTTTAGTTCTTCTGCCTTTTTTTTTTTTTTTTGTCTTACCTGTTCCACATCAGCAAAATATTTCCCTTTGAGGACTTTTTTCATCTGAGAAAACAAAAAAAGTTACTCAAGGTGAGGTTGGAGGTCATGCTGTTTTTAGTCAAAAACTGCTGAACACTCAGCACAGTGTGGCCAGGTTGTTCATATAAATTATCCATCATGAAATGGGCAAATATGTTGGAAGAATCTCCAAAAAAATTCACTGAAGCTGAATGCAGCCTCTCACAACAACACTAGCTGGTACACTGATGTTGGTAGGTTTCTAGAACACTTACCTAGTGGGGAAAGCCTATACCACCTAGGGCCTACCCACCAAAAAAATACTTCTAAGTTTTTTTGGGTCCCCCCTCATGTGTGATTTTTCATGTAGACCTTAAATGCTATAGATTTTCCTCTAAGTACAGCTTTGACTGTGTCCCAGAGATTGTGATAATTTGTGTCATTATCATTCATTTCAAAAAAAATTTAAATTTTCATCTTGATTTTATTGTTTACCCAAAGATTATTTAGGAGTAGATTGCTTCATTTCCATGTATCTGTTTGATTTTATGAGTTCTTTTTGAAGTTAATTTTAAGTTTCATTTCACTGTGGTCTGAGAAGATACTTGATATGATTTTAATTTTTAAAAAATTTATTGAGACTTTACTTTGTGGCTTATCATATGGTATATCTTGGAGGATGTTCCATGTGCTGATGAGAAAAATGTATATTCTGTAGTTTTAGAGTGGAATGTTCTGTAGATGTTGTGTTAGGTTCATTTGCTCCAGGGCCCAGTTTAACTTCAATGTTTCTTTGTTGACATTCTGCCTTGATGTTCTGTCAATTGCTGTCAGTGGAGTGTTGAAGTCTCTTACTATTGTATTACTGTCTATCTCTTTTCTTTCTTTTTTTTTTGAGTTGGAGTCTCACTCTGTAGCCCAGATTGGAGTGCAGTGGCCGCTCCCAGCCACCGCAGCCTCGACCCGCTGGGCTCCGGCCATCCTTTCGCCTCAGCCTTCCAAGTAGCTGGAACTACAGGCGCGCGGTACCACGCCCAGCTAATTTTTTGATTTATTGTAGAGGTGAGGTCTTACCAAGTTGCCCAGGCGGGTCTTGAACCCACGGGCTTAGGCAGTTCATTCACCTCAGCCTCCCAAAGCGCGGGATTACAGGCTGAGCCACCGAGCTCGGCTTATATCTTTTCTTAGGCCTACTAGAATTTGTTTTCGAATGCTGGGAGCCCTGGTGTTAAGTACATATATATTTAAAATTATTCGGCCAGGCTCGGTGACTCAGCCTGTAATTCCAGCGCTTTAGGAGGCCGAGGTGAGGGGATTGCCTGAGTCCAGGGTTCGAGACCCACCTGGGCAACTTGGCGAGACATCATCTCTACAATAAATCAAAAATTAGCCAGGCGTGGTAGCACGCACCTGTAGTTCCAACTACTTGGAAGGTTGAGGCGGAAGGATTGCCGGAGCCCAGCAGGTCAAGGCTGCAGTGGCCAGGAGTGGCCTCTGCACTCCAGTCTGGGTGACAGAGTGAGACTCCAACTCAAATAAATAAATAAATAAATAAAATTATTATGTCTTCTTACTGAATTGATCCCTTTATCATTGTATAATAACAACATTTGTCTTTTTTACTGTTCTTAAAGTCTGTTTTATCTGATATGAGAATGGCAACTCCTACTTGTTTTTAGTTTCATTTACATGGAATATTTTTTCCCACCTCTTTACCTTGAGTCTATAGAAGTCTTTGTGTGCTAAGTGAGTCTCCTGAAGGCAGCAGATATTTGGATTATTAACATTTTTTAATCCATTCTGCCAGTCTATTTTTTTTAGTGGGGCATTGGGACCATTTGTGTTCAGGAAAGTAATATGTAAGGTACTATTCTATTCATGATGCTGGTTATTATCTGGTTGCTTTAGTTACTTATTTATTCCCTATTTTGTTGGTGTTGTATAAATCTTATGAGATGTGTGTTTTTCTACTGGAATATTTTGTCCTTTTGTTCTAGTCTTTAGAACTCCTTTGAGTATTTCTTGTAGAGCTGGCCTAATGGTGGCAAATCCCCTCAGTGTTTGCTTGTCTGAGAAAGACATTTCTCCTTCATTTATGAAACTTTTTTTTGGTGGGATACAAAATCCTTGGCTGAATGTTATTCCATTTGAAGATAATGTAGATAAGGCCCAACAATCCCTTCTGTAGAATTTCTTCTGAGAAGTCTGCTGTTAGTCTGTTAGGTTTACCTTTGAAAGTTTTCTGATACTTTTGCCTCGCTGCTCTTAGAATTCTTCCCTTCACATTGCCTTTGCATAACCTGATGACATATATGCCTTGGGAATGACCTTTATGGAGAGATTCTTTGGGCTTCTTGTATCTACGTGTTTAAATCTCTGACAAGGCCAGTGAAATTTTCCTCAAGTATTCACATAGATTTTCCAAATCTATTGCTTTCTCCTCTTCCTCAGGTATGCCTATGCTTCTTAGGTTTAGATGTTTTATATAATCCCACATTTCTTGGAAACTTTTTTCTGTTCCCTTGAAATTCTTTTTTCTTTATTGCTGTCTGACTTAGGTTCATTCAAATGCCTTGTCTTCAAGTTCTGAGATCCTTTCTTCTACTTGTTCTAGTCTACTGTTAAAACTTTTTGTTACATTTTGTACTTCCCTAAGTGAGTCTTTCATTTCCAGAAGTTTAGCTTTTTTTTTAAAATGTCTATTTCTTTGGAGATTTTTCATTCATGTCCTGAGTAATTTTTAAAATGTATTTATGCTGATTTTAAACTTTCTCCTGGATTTCATTGAGCAATTTCATAATCAACCTCTTAATTCCATCTCTGGAATTTCAAAGATTTCATTTTGGTTAGGGTCCATTGCTCAGGAGTTAGTGTGGTCTTTTGGGGGTTGGGTGTTGAAGAACTCTGTTTTTTCATATTGTCAGAATTATTTTTCTGGTTCCTTCTTATTTGGGTAGACTATTTCTTCTTATTTGAGGTTGGCAGGGAGCTGATGTAGGCACTGTAGGGTTCTCTTGGTTATAGATTGCCTTGGTATGGTGAGTTTCTCGATTGCCAGCTGTGGAAGTGCTCTGCTGGGTAACCTGCTCAAGCTCAAGGCATCCTGAGTGGCTGGGGTGGCTTGGATAGTGGTGTTGGCTGAAGCCTTGGATGAGACTTTCCTAAACTCTGAGGTATTAAGTGCGACATAATGAGCTGTTCCTGTTGACCCCCAGCCATGGGTAATGCTTGTGGGAGACAGTCAGGTGCAATCATGGCCTGTGTTGCTCTATGGGATGTGCCCAACTGATCCAAGTATTGGATGGGGCATGGGGACTACCAAAGTTCTCTGTCATGAGCTTTTTGAGGGGAATGTGTAGAGTGGAGTGAAAGTACTCAAGCTCCCCACTTGTGTGCACTATTGAATATACCTCTAGGATGTTGTTGTGAGAAAACATTTGATCAAAGGAAAAAAAGTGGAAAAAAGTGGGAACTCAAATTTAACCTGAGCCCAGGTGCTAAGTTATGAACCCCTCATGACACACAAGGGGATTGGGAAGGAGTCCCCAGTCACTGGGGTAACACTGCCATGTTGCACAGAGGCTCCATTAGAGTTTAGATGGGGAGTGAAGGATTGCTAGGGCAGCGCATTTCACCCAGTTCCCCTGCCTAAGCTTCAGGCAGTTTACATTCAGAATGTAAAAGTGTGGCCAGGCCCAGGTCTTCCCACAGGAGCCCACCCCAGCCAGGAACTGTCTGCTGCAGTGGAATTTGCCCTTGCAGCCCATTCCCTCCCAGGCTGGCTAGAAAGCAGCCAGCAGCAAGGGTTGAGTTCCCACAGAGTGGCTGCTGGAGATGCTCAGGGTTTTTCTTTCTGCATTGCTTCACATGGGTTTCAGCAGAACACAGCTGTAAATAAGGCAGTTATCTGTGAGGAATAGGAGTCCCGCGAGACTTAGGGGGCCTTCAAAGTCCATGGCAGGAGCGAGAACTCGTAAATTCTCAGTTGCTTACCCTGCTGTGTCTGGAGACTGTTTGTGATTTGTACAGTGATTCAGGTGAGTCTGGCTAGTTCCAGCCCAGCCTGATGGAGTTGTCTCTTCTTTGCGCTCTATACATTTTTTTCTTGTTGTTAGTTGGGTTTTCACTCTGTCACCCAGGTTAGAGTGCAGTAGCATGGATCACGGCTCACAGCAGCCTCAACCTCCTTGACTCAGGTGATCCTTCTGCTTTAGCCTCCTGAGTAGCTGAGACTACAGGCATGCACCATCATGCCTAGCTAATTATTTTTGTAGTGGCAAGGTCTCATTATGTTGTAGTGGCAAGATCTCAAACTCCTGGGCTCAAACAGTCCTCTCATCTTGGCCTCCCAAAGTTCTGGGGTAACAAATTGCCCCTGGCATGTACTCTGATGAGTCGTGGGGGTATGCTGCTGGTCTCCTTCCTTCTGAGTACTGAGGAATTCTCTCTATTTTGGTTCGCTCCATGGGAGAAACCAATACTAAGCAAACATTTTAAACTTTGATGAAGTCCAATTTAACAATTTATTTTATGGTGTGTTCATGTGTCCAGTCTATAAATATTTGCCTACACCAAGATCATGAGGATATTCCCCTCTGCTTTCTTCTAGAGGCTTTCTAATTTTAGCTCTTATATTTCAATCTAGGATCTTGAGTTGGGTTGGGGAACTAAATGTATGACCTTAAGGAGTGGTCCCAGCAGGAGACTACCCTCCAGCAGAAGGGAGCCCTCTGCACTGAAAGTTTTTGTTTTCTGCTCTCTCTGTTCTCCCCATCCCTCTTCCTGAACAGGAGGGAAGAGAGAAGCGATTGCTTCAGGCTGAAGGTAAAGGAGTACCCAAGCCTTCTATGATAGCTAATGGGAGCATCTTTGCTAAGAAAATGGGCTGTCTCTACCAAGGAGGAAAAGAACTAACCTTAATCGGGCACCGCCTACTTGTCAGGCTCCATGCTAGAGAATGTACCTGTCACCTCGTTTAAGCCACACAACTAGATAACACAAAGAGTAATCACTTCCCCATTTCACATGAGGAAATGAAGATTCAGACTCAGAAAGATGAAGCAACTTGCCTAGCTAGTAAGTGATTCAAATCTGGGATTTTCTGCTTCTTGGCTTATCCTTACTCCACCGCTGAAAGCCCCCTTTTCTTCCTCTCCGTGGTTCCCTTGAGAGGCTGCTCTTTTTGCTTGGATTTGCCTTGTTCTCTCCTCACTGCTGCTATCACTGGTCCTAACAGAACACCGCGGGATCCTGCTCTCAAAGCAGGTTTTACAGTCATTGCCCTCCTGTCAGAGGAGGTTTGTTTTTTCTCCCTATCTCAGGCAGGATTCAATCGATAAGTCTGAAGCCACTCTATGTACACCAGGTGTTCAAAGTTTTAATTTAGAATATTAGGGGTATACTGAACTGTTTTAAGACCAGGGGGAGTAAAGGTCAGGAAAGCTGATACCAAAGACCTCAGCCCAAAACACTAAAAGATATATACATAATGCAGAGCTTTCTAGAAAGCTGCATGATTGTCTGCAGTAGTGAAGGGGTGGTTCTGCAGAGCACTCCAGGAAGACAGTTCCAATCTCAACTCCCCACAGGTCTGGCTGCAACTACCTCTGAAGAATAATGGCTTTTCCTCTGCCTTTGTCTTAATCTCAGGAGTGCCTCTTCTTTGCAAATTCTAACCGGGAACCACACAGGGACAGAGTTGAGGGAAGTACTCCTGGCTTTGTTTCTCAATGCAGAAGAGACCTCAGGGGAGGCGGGAGGGTGCAGAGAATGCTAAGTTGACCTCAGACAACCCAGCACTCTCTCTGTAGGAATAGCTCCAGCCCCATGAAGAGAGTCAGCATCCTCTGAGTAGCATGTTTAGCTCCCTCCCATGAAGCTAGAAGTGGGAGTGTCTCCACAGGAGAGGTGCAAGAGGAGTAGGATGATTCAAGGTTAGCCAGACCACAGAGACATTACTTAATGTGCCCGAGGCAACTATAAGTAAGAGCCAAGGTATTAGCCAAAAAGACAATGGAGGACAGCTAACTTGAAGGGCAAAGCAAAAAGCAGAAATGAGAAGAATAAACTTTGTAATTTGTGGAGACCACGTCAGGAAGGGATAACTGGTTCATGAATGAGACTCTGAAGGAGAGAATACTGGTGCTTCTGAGAGGATAACAACCCAAGGGATGTGCTGGTCTGGGCCCTGCTCTTCCAGTTCTGCAGCGGGAGCCTGTATGCTCTGCAGGCAGCCATGCCCTGGGATGGGGCATTTGAGTCCTGAGAGGGAAAACTTCCTGACCTCACATGGGTCGTGGAAACCTGTGCTCCCCCGGCAGCCAGGGGAGACCATGAGCTGGTCTGTGAGCGCAAGATGTGAGGGAACTGTCATAAGTACAACGGCCAGTTGACTCAAACAAAACTACCACAGGAAAGAAAAGGCTTTGTGAGTTATGGAGTGTTATGGGCTGAATTGTGGCCCCTGCCGAATATAAATGTTGAGGTCCTAACCCACAGTACCCCAGAATGTGAGCATATTTGGAGACGTCGTTGTTGTAGATGGAATCGGGTAAGATGAGGTCATACCGGAGTAGGAAGGGCTCTTCATCCAATATGATTGGTGTCCTTAGAAAAAGGAGAATTGGAGAGGTAGACAAGCAGGGAAAGTGCCATGTGAAGATGAAGGCAGATATTTTAGTGTTGCTTCTACAAGCCCAGGAATGTCAAGGATTGCCACCAAACCACCTACAGTAGCTGGGAAGAGGCCAGGAACAGATTCTCCTTCACAGTCATCAGAAGGGGCCAACCCTACTGACACTTTGATCTTGGACTTTTGACCTCCAAAACCGTGAATAAAACATTCCTTTTGTTCAAACCACTCAGTTTGTGGCACATTGTTATGGCAGCCGTAGGAAACCATGCACAGATGATCAATTCTTATGGGAATGGAGTGAGGGGTGAGATGTCCCTGACTAGGCTAACAATGGGAGACAGGAGAGCTTGGGTGTGGATTGGAAAAGAACCAGAAACTTCCCTTGGTCTCTCAGCATTTCGTTTCATCTCTTGTCGCTCAGCACCTCTCTTTCTTGAAGAAGCTCTTGGCCCAGGTACGACAGGTGGCCAGGGAGGAGCCTGGGAGGTGTTCCAGGGCCTATGCCACTGGGCTGTGAGAGGCAGAGCCGTGTTCCACCACACCAGTGTAGGTCAATACCTTAAATCTGGCATCAGGATGCAGAATGTCCATGGGGTCTGTCCCCAGAGACCTGGCCCACTTTTCTGGCTAATAACTTTGAGATAGACAGTGAGAAAAGGCACAATTCCTGCCTGTATTGTTGCCATCCTTTATTGAGTCCTTTCTCAGAACTGATAACCATTGCAAAATGCTCAGGCTAGTCAATTTGCTGCAACAGAGTAACGGGGTAAACCCTGTCATTCCTGGAGTCCAGCTGACCTGGCTTTGAATTGCACTCCTACCATGGATTAGATTAGCGACTTTGGGCAAATCAATGAACTCTTCTGACCTTTGGACTAATAATGGGGTCTCATGAGCATTACCTGAGCTAATGCATGTACAACCCATTGCATGTTACTTAGCACCTACCACAAATGCAAGCTATTATCACTAGTTTATCTATTGCTTCATCTCCATTTCTGAGATGGGCATAGATACTCCCTATGTGGTGTTGAAAAAAGCTGGGAGAGCCATACCCTCTTGGCCGTTGATCTGCCTACTGGGGACTGTCCAGGGGCTGGCCCTTAGCCTCACAGGGGCAGGAACAAAACCAATGAGCCTAGTATGTTCACTCCTCTGGTCTGTAATTTAAAATGTGTGTGTGTGTGGTTTTTGTCTGGTTTTTTTTTAGGATGTTCTACATTTGTGATGAATGATCCCATGTATATTATGTCTTTCAGTAAAAACAATGGTGTTTGAGTGGTATTGCCAGCCAAGCCACTTAACTCTCACATTATAGACTCTAGTGTAAGTCAATGTTTAAGATCAAATGTGTCTGCTTATTTACACACCTACACTCTGGTAAGTTTCAGCACTGGAGGCAGATCAAGGAAAAGACAAGACCATGAGATGGCAGTAGCGCTCAACGAGCTTTGTTTGGAAGGAGCTTGGGAGGAGAAGTCCCTCACAGCAAGAGACCATCCTGAGAGAGCTACAGGGCCACCACCAGAAGGAGGAAAGGATAGGAAAGCTCCCAGGGAAGACAGGATTAGAGAAGGTGTTTACAGGCCTACGGGATGTCGCTCAGCAGCTTGGTGGAAGTCTCTGTGTCCAACTCATGCAGGGAACACCTTGAACCCCTAAAGAACACACCCCTAAAGAAAATGCTAGTAGATAGTATGCAGGACCTATCTGCCTGGCCTCCTTCAGTCACACCACATTCTCTAACACTATGATGGTTAACACGGACAAGCTCTAGCTACTACGGGAAAAGCCACACTCTACTCTCCAAACTAGCCCAATGCTTAGTCATCATGAAAGAAAGTGAGTTCCCACAGCAGTAGGACAAGCAGCAACAGCAACATAAGCATCCCCAGAACCCTGGGAACTGGATTGTTACTGGTGTCATCATCAGGGCCGTGTCCCTACAAACAGTTCTTAGGCTCCTGACGAAGGTAAGAACAGAGCTGGAGTCACAGGGCATCAAACATGGATATGTCACAACCTCAGCTCACAAAGGAACTGCTTTGCTGACAGATTATTTGTTATCTCAATGAAGCCAGATGACATTGTGTTTGGCCAATGGGACATCTTGTTCAGTGAATCTCCAAGTTGGTTATAAAAATAAAAGTGAGATAATGCCATCATATGTAAGATGTCATTGGCTATACTCCATTATTTGAGGCACTACTAGTAAATAAAAACACTGCCATTTAAACAGTGACGGTTGTATAACACATCTGATTGTTCATTGTTAAGTATGAAAAAATGTGTCTTAGAATTGATGAGATGCAGCAGCAAAAACTACTCCCTGTGTATGAGCCCTTTGGCATCCTTGGGCCTCAGTTTCCCACCCTACCTGACCCCCATCCTCCCACCCCCTGTTGTGACAGAGAAGGTCTCTAAGGTCCCTTTCTGCTACCACATCCTATTATTTCGGTCCAATACCTTCCTCGTGGGGGCTTAGAGCACTTTCTACAGTCTAGATTCCACCTCTGGGAGATGGAGCCTCTTGGGCAGCATTTTTCAGAGGTCCCCAGGTCTTTCAGACATTAGGAGACAGCAACACTTGACTTTCTTAAAAATGGAGCACACCTGGAATGTTGTCATTTACACAAGTCTGGAGATGAATGTCTCTCAATTGCCAGGACTACTGGCATCATCAGTAGCAGACTTAGGATTGGGACAAGGGGAGGGAGGGCCGACCTCAGCCTGAAGAGGCCACCATTTGCCCCCTTGGCCAAGTCAGAAAAGTAGGGCATGTGTTGGCCTTTGTCCCCTGTCTCAGGCTCCCCCATGCAAGTTCTACTCTACTTCCCACCATCCCCACTGTCCAACACCTGGACACTATTGACAGCCTCCTAGCCCTGGGCCCACATCAGAATCACCTGGGGAGCTTTTCAAACCTCAACACCCAAGCCCCACTCCAAACAAATTAAATCACGACCAATGGAGGTAGGGCCAGGTATTGTTCAAGGGTTCCACGGGAGGTTCTTACATTAACCCAGATTAAGGACCATTGTTCTAACTCAGTAGTTCTCAGCCTTAGGCTGGGAGGTAGAATCAGTTATGGAGCATTGAAAATCCTGTGGTCATGGCTCAGGTCACGCCATAGACTAATTGCATCCAGATGTCTAGGATGGGGCCCAGGCCTGGGTGCTTTGTAAACTGCCTGGTGATCCCAGTGTGCCTCAGGATTTTGATGAGTGCTCCGAGGACCTCTCCAGTTTCTTTTTCCTCCTCCACATGGCAGCAAGAGATCTGTTTCAACAATAGATCCAGTTGTGTCTCCCTCTGGCTTAAAATCTTTAAATAGGATCCTAATTGCTTTTAGGATAAAATCAGAATCTGTCCCTTGGCTTCTAAGGCTGTTCCTGAGATGCATCCTACCTCTAGCAGGCATGCCTGGGAGGCATCCTGGAAGGAAAGACAGACCTGGGGGTTGTGGAAGTAGACTAGGAAGTGGAGATGAGGTCCTTGGAGCCCTGGGAGGTGAAGGAACCAGAGCAGCTTTGTGACAAGTCATGGCAGGGAGGGGAGGTGTATCAACTTGGAACCCACAGGAGGGGTGCGCTTGCCACACTACATTGAGATTGTTTTGGAGGGTGGACCCTCCCCACTTGTCTGCAGGGACCCTGCTCTTCATCTGCTGGTTGGACAGTTTTCTCCCTGTAGTCTCAGTGGTCAGCACAGTGTCTGTCTGGCACACACAAGAAATGTTTGTAAAGGGAGGGAGGAAAGAAAGAAGTGAGGAAGTTTGGTTTGGGCAGGGATGGAGTGCGGATGTCTACTGAGCACTTGCCAAGTAGTGGGAAGAGCGGAGGTTGGGAATAACCACCACAATCGATTCCAAGCTGAGTTTAAACTTTGTCTTAAGAACAAAGAGATGTCATTAAAGGACTTTAAAGGGACATGACCAGATTAGTATGTTAAAGAAATAATCCTGCTACAGTGAGAAGGGTGGGTGGCAAAGATATTATCTGAAAGTAGAGGATTTAGTTAATAGACTTTCTTTTTTTTCCATTTTAGGAATTCAGGCAGAAAGGGATGAAGGCAGTGGAAATGAGGCCCCAGCAGGCAGGACTCCAGGGCTCTGACCTGCGCTGAGTTTGAGGATCAGGGTTGAGCACAGGCATGGGTGGCAGCTGCCCTGGGCTTGTGGAGTAAAACACACAGAGCAGCCAAGAGCTGTGAAGGTGCCATAGCAGGTTGGGAGCCCATGCAGCCATCCACATGAAGAGCCCAACAAAACTCACCTTGGAACTCAGTTTTCCCATCTGATAATGAGCTCACAGGGTCTGTGAGGATTCAATGAGATGACACCTATGAGGCACTCGTCCTGGCAGCTGGCACACAGTAGGTGCTTATTACATTCTGACTACTGTTATTATTTCAAAGCAAGGGAAGGGCAGTCAGGGTCAGTCAAAAGCAAGAAGGTTGGGCCAGGTGGAGTGGAGGTGCAGCTGGGTGAAGCACTAACTCCTAGTGGTTTGTGCCAGGTCCCCTTGTCTGACGTCATGGAGGAGCCATTGAGAGAAGGTTGTTCTGCCCAAAAAGAAGCTGCCAGGAGAGGAAGGAGTCAAGAATGACCCTCAGGATTCCAGAGTCATTCCCTGAACACAAAGTGAGAGTGACTACAGAGAAAATGGCAGCTTAGATCAAAGGACCCGATGCAAGAAAAGCTATCGGACTCCCGGAGCATAGGAAAGGGGCCCACACTGGAGGTGCAGCTTCAGGAGTCATCAACACAAAGGAGAGGCTGGGGCAGAGTGGGAGAGGGTGTAGAGTGAGAAACCCAAGGGCCGAGGACAGAGCCCTGAAAAGCACCGGCATTTAAGGGGAGAGCAAAAGAAGATGTGCTGGAAGAGGGGAGGAAGGAGTGGCCAGAGAGATGAGGGTGGAGCAGGGGAGAGCAGTGGTGCAAAGCCAGGAGGCTGGCTCCCAAATCAGACACACATCAAATAACTGTATGGTGAGTGGAAGAAAGGAAGGAAGGAAGGAAGGCCAGAAGGATGGAAAGATGGAAGGAAGGAAGACCATTGTCAAGTGCTGCATGGAAATCTCATAAGAGAAGGCCTGAGAAACACCACTTTGGCTTTGCCTATGTGGAGGAGACTGATTTGAACCTGAAACAATGAAAGGGAACTTTATGGCAGTGTTTTGGGGGATGAGTGGATGTGAGGGTAGAGACAGCAAGTGTAGACTGCTGTAGTAAGCAATTTGGCCGTGAAGGACAGAGAAGACATAGAGTGTTTAGAAGGCAGATACCGAGTTGAGAGAAGGTTTCTATTCTAAGATGAGAAAGCCTTGAGGATGATAAAGTGCTCATGGAAAGGAGAGAGAAAAGAGCTGAGTTCCTGGGAGAGAGAGGAGGTCGCTGACTGGGAGTAGGTAAGAAAATAGGCATGAACAAGGGAGACCCAGGACAAGGACCCTATGGGAGCAAATGAGTGTGGGGTGAGGGTGGGAAGAGAAGGTAAGTCACTCATTCTCCAAACAGCTTCCATGTGTTTCCCTTTCATTGTTTCAAGTTCATCGGTGACCTCCACATAAGCAAAGCCAAGGTGGTGTTTTCAGGCCTTCTCTTATGAGATTTCCATGTAGCACTTAACAATGGTCTCCCAGACCTCTACACAAACACCCCTGGCAGTGTTTACAGACAACGCCATAGGATGCTTCTGAACTTGGAATAACTGGAAGCCAAATACAAAAAGGCTGACACTCTTAGTCTTTACAGAGCTGGCAACAACCTTGTTGCAGTAAGAAGCATTTAAACTGTTTTGCATCTAGAGAGTAACCCACCCACTTTTTTAGCGCACAGAAAATTTATTCATGACTGAATTGACTTCTTGTTTTATGTTTTTAGGAAACTTTCTTCAGCAGTATTTTCAAAGAATTGTGTGTGCGCGCACGCGTGTGTGTGTGTGTGTAATTTCATCTTGTTTCAAGTTTCAGTTGGGAAAATTAAGCCATACATACTTGTAATGGAAAGAAACGTTCCCTCTCATAATTCTCTGATGTGGAGGGAGTTACATGTTTTATGTGTTTGTCAGGCCACGCATAATTGACATTACAGCGAAACACTGAGGAATTCTTTCTCCCACCAGATCCCTCCTCGTTAATTGCACTTAACTTTCATGGAAAAAAATTTTCCTTGAAGTGTTCCACGATCTGAGTCAGACTTGGAGTGAATCTTTTGGGGGAAAAAGTGAGCTAAAATTGCTTCAACCGTTTTTGACTGATGGGATGTTGGAAAACATACACACAGAGACACACAACATTTTTCTCTCTTCTTTAAAAGAGAGGGAAGAAAAAACACTGACCTATTTTTACACTTACATAAGTCACTAACAGTGGAGGCTGTAAACTCCAAACTTGGCAAGGCTGGGGCTGACATCTTTGAAGAGGCAAACCCAGCTAGCTCAAAAGAAAAAGGCCACCGGCATCACAAAAGTTTAAAATCCTGCATCTGAACCTGCAGAAGGAAACATTTCCTATCCAGAATTTCAGCAAATCTCATTACAGGAGGCCCACCAAAAAGCTTCAGGGATGTTGCTAACTGTCATTGCTTTTCATTGCAATGGAAAAGTGGCAAACACCTAAGCCTGAATTTCAAAGTGCTAAGCTCCTGCAGACACCTTCACTGACTTTGGAAACAATTGCAAGAGTTTTTCTGGACCGATGTGAGTATTTAAATCTCCATTTGATGGCACAGACAGTACAATGCCAGGCACTGGGAGGCTGAATATTGAGTCCATGAGAGGAGTAAGAAGGCCAGAAGATCAGATGCCCCAAAGTGTACCTAAGAACTCAAACACAGCAGATGTCCCATGAAAAAATGGCTCATATATGCCCAAGGACATATTGTGATGCCAGCAAGCTCATAAAAAAGTCAGACTTGACTCAGTTTATCTGTAAGGGATGAGACCTCCCCCCATGCACAGGATGCCAACAGTATGAGGTTTGGAATCACAGGACCCAGGTTCAAAGTTCAGCTCTGATAATTACTGCTGGAGTCAGTTACCTTCCCCAGTCTCACGTTCTTCTTTGCAGGGCTGTGGTGAGGACTGGCACTGAGGGCATGTTCAATAAACAGGATCTGCATGTAATATTAATGGTAGTAAGGCACCTGAGTGTCACAGTCTGCCTCTGCCACTTATTTCTTGTACTTCAAGCAGACCCAGCTTCTCGAGTCTCGATTCTTTCATCTGTGAAATGGGGATGGTGATGATGATACCTACTCTATCTAAAGGACATTCTGTGCTCCCATACATTTTCTGTGGATTCTTGGGATAACTAATAAGTTTATAAGCTAGGCAGTACCATAATAATGTTAGCTTATTTTTCATTAACCTTGTATGCTGCATGAATGTGTTATATACAGAAAACACATAAAAATACACATCGCTTGGGTACTTACACACTCCCAATGATGTGAGTGTGTTCAGCGCCAGTTCTCTCTCTCATCAAGCTGCCGGCAGGGATTTTGCCTCCTGGCTTGGATACAGGCATCGACAAAGACTTTTGCCTTTGGCCAAAACTTTAGGCAAGCTTCTCTGAGTCCTCTGCTCAGCCTGGCCTGACCTTGGGCTTCCCTCTCTGTCCTTGCAGAATCAAGCTTGAGCAAGAATCCTATGAAGTCCATTTAGCAAAAATCCGACCCACTCTCCCTGTCGTCTCACCCTGGCCTGCCTTCAGCAAGGATGCTGCTGAGCCATCCTAACAAAACCCCCCTCACTCTGGTGTTACTCATTTTCCATCCCCCAGCACCTACCTTTCTCTTGGCTATAAATCCCCTCTTGTTTTGGTGGTGGAGTCAGTTGGATTCAATATCTCCTCACTGCAGGACCCCATTGCAGGGGTCCCTATTTCTAGTGTGATAGTCCCCCATGAATAGAGTCTGACTTACCATCTTTAAAAAGTATTGTATATAATGTATTTTCTTTAACAGGACCTCAGAATCACGGGGCCCTCTGAGGCCAGAGCTTTCAGCAGCACCAAATCCCAATGCAGCAGGGGGCAGCAGTTGTCATCATTGGTTACTGGCCCACTGGCAACACCATTGCTTGACAAGCAAGAGCTGGCAAGACTTGATCTCCTGGAATAGCCTGAGAGGGTCCCTCCCTACCACCCCCCCCATTGCCCCTTCCTACTTTTGAAACGTCCTCTGGGCCCAGCTGTCCTCCACATCCTCAGCTCATGATGCGGCCCTGCACCAGTCCTGGATTTTTACCTTTCCAAAGTCTCCCTCCCCCTAGATGGGACATTTGTCTTCCCAGGAGGGCCCCGACTCAAAACCTGTGTCATCAGGTCTCGGAGTTGTGAACCCGTTGTTCCCTAACTGTTACAATCCGCCTCGAACACATTGTCCCTGAAACCAGTATCATCCCTTTCAAACAATGCATTAAGTGGGAAGAGAGTCTCTGAGACTGTCCGGCAAATTCCATTTCTCTGGTGTCTAAACAGCCACTCAGAGCAGCCTGGTTTAGATCCCACTATGGCGCCAAATGCCTCCGCCTTCTCCTTTCCTGGGGTCCCAAGATCAAAGGGAGCAGGAGAAGGCCTTGGGGCCTTTCTAGAAACTTCCAAACCCTCCAGGAGTGTGGCCAACATTTTTGAGAAAGGGGAAATCTGAAAAGGATGTTAAGGAGAGCCGCCCCAAAACCAAGAAAGAACGACGTGTGGGTCATATATTCCATTTCCAGTCAGGCCCTTCCACAGGTATGTGGGGGGCCTTGGGTTATGGCGCCCGACACTGTGCTAATGCTGGTATAACGGGATGTGAGGGGCCAGCCTCCCAGCAGCCTTCCGTTCACAGACCTGCCTTGAGTGCCTGCTGTGTGACTGTGGTACACATGGGGTGTGGCTGAGGAGAAACAAAACAAACTCCTGTTGGTCCCAGGTTGTTGATCGCTTTGTGCTGTCTTCCAGGACCAACTGGGGAAGGACCACAAATATCCTCCAACAATCAATCAGCCACACAAGACAGTACCATCTAATGAAGTGGACTGGAAGTAATGTCTGTGACATGTTTGCTGTTATTTAGTTTGTTTTTGCCAGAATAATACAAGCTCAGATGTGACAGGAAGAGGGATGTGAGTTATGTCTTGGAGGGTGAGTAGGATTTAGATTTGTTAGGGCTCCCCTGGGCCCCCCAGCAGTGCCTGAGCATCCACGCCCAATGCATCTCCACCTCCAGGCTAAAGATAAACAGGGTAACCCTTGCTAAAGTTTTCCAAGGAGGCGGAAGAAAAGTTTTCCTTGCACCCCAAACAGCAAAGGCTTCCCCCGAGCTCCTTGTCACCATACAGCTCTGTTCTTGCTCCCAAGTTTCTGTTCCCACAGCAGCTGCCTCATCCACCCCTGACGCCCTTCCAAAATGTCCTCCTCGCTGTTCTCCAAGCTTCAAAGATATCTTTCATTTCAGAATTCCATTCCCTTCAGGGTTCAGGTTCTGTTCAGCGGAAGGAAAAGCCCAGGCGCTGACCACACCAGAACCATCTACTGTTATGGGCTGAACTGTGTCTCCCTAAAATTCATATGCTGAAGTCCTCACCCCAGTGCCTTAGAATGGGACCTTATTTGGAGACAGGGCCTTAGAAAGGTAATTAAGTTAAAATGAGGACATTGAAATGGGCCCTAAACCAATGTCAGTGACATCCTTATTAAAAGGAGAAATGTGGAGACAGACTCGCACACAGGGAGAATGCCTGTGAAAACACACAGGGATAAGACGGCCACCTACAAGACAAGGAGAGAGGCCCGGAACAGATTCTCCCTCAGCAGAAGGAATCACCCCTGCCAACCTCTTGACCTCAGACTTCTAACCTCCAAAATTGTAACGCAATCGACTTCTGTGGTAGGCTTAGCCTCCCTCTCTGTGGACACCCTCCAGGAACCCCTGGCTGTGTGCAGAAAGCTTCTCTCACTCCGCTCGGGTGCAGGGGAGCATTGCAGGTGTTCCAGAAAGAGAAAACAGCAAAAGCAATGGCCTGGAGACCTGGCTTTTGAGCAGGGTGTGATGAGAAACGTTGGATAAGAATGCACCAGGCTGGGCAAAATAAGATGAGGGCTGGACGCTACATTAGGTGTGACACTTACTGCAGTATTCATTTCTTCTGTTTCCCCAGAGATGGCAGTCAGTGGCTTAGCCTTTCCAGGTTCTACAAAGCATCATTTCCCTCAGGCCCAGGTTTCAGTCTGAGTATCTTCACAGCAGACGTGTACCCTGGTTGGGTACCACCTGGTGTCGCGCTCTTCACCACATGCCTGCAACTCCCTCCTGTAGCGTTCAGCTCCGAGCTCATCCCAGCACCATTCTGGGTCTGCCTCTCTCTGTTCTTCCAATGGCCTGGCATTGGCATCCCTCTGTGGGTGCCCAGACACATGCTGTGCCCAGCGGGGAGGACCACATACTGTAGGACAGCAGTGGAAAAGAGCACCGGGCTCGGGGTCAAGAGATGGAGCTGAAGGAGTTCAGGACATGCCCCCCCAAACATGGCATGATGGTTACTGTAAACTGAGGGCACTCAGGGAATAGCAGGTGCAAGCAAAGGCTTCCTCTGACTTCCCTCATCTGCCTAAAGACGGATTCTCCAAAGCGACCTCAGTTGTCATGAATCCCCTCCCCAGGAATGTCATGAGCCGGGGGAATTAACTCGGATCACAGCAGAGGAGACCAGGGGTCTGCGCTATGACCAGGCTGACTTCGTCACAGGCCACCCTCTGTTTTCCTGAGGGCCCACTCAGGTTTTCCCAAATCATTTACTCTCCCCTATGGTGCCTACACTTCCTTCCCTGCTCCTCTGTGAAGAGGGTATATAAGATTCTCGGTCTCACTGGGTCTGGGGGTATTCACCTTTCTTTCCGTGATGCCGCTCCACGCATGTAATAAATGTGTGCACCTTTTCTCCTGTTCATCTGTCTGCAGTCAGTTTCTTACCCGGACTCAGTTTTCAAATTCTCAGAGGGTAGAGGTAAAGTTCTCTACGGAACCTTTCTGAGCCTTAGTTTCCTCATCTATAAAATGAGGCAGGCAGACTTAGCCATTTCCCCACGTTGAATATTCGAAGGACCTTTAAGTAGAATAGGTATTCCTACAAGCAACGGGGCAGGGAGGGTGGAAAATGGTGTCTTGTGCTCGCTCTGGGATCTTGGGTGAGGCAATCCCAACTGAAGTCCAGGCTTTCAGGGCGGGTTTTATCCTGTAAACTGATGGAAACACAGGGCAGACGCCCCGCGTCTGCCAAGGCCCCGAGCAGTCTGCTCTGGGGTCAGTGGCAGGAGCAATGACCTCTGGCTGCCCCCCGTAGGGGCGCGGCTCCCGCCGGCCCTGCAGGCGCGTCCTCCAGCGCCTCCGCGGCCATTCTCCTCGTTGCCCCCAGGTGGCGCTGCAGGACCACAGCCCCGAGAGGCAGCTGAGCGACAGGCTTCCCCAGTGCCCGCCCCGGGCGTGCCTGGACTTTGTCCGGTGGAGGAGACGCCGAGGGGCTAACGCTTACGCTCAAGGCCTGGCCTTTTCCCAGCGCTCCAAAGCCTTCTGGAGCCTTCCAAATCAATAGACTCAAAGGCATCTAGCGTGTCCCTGCCACTTGACGTCAGAAGTGACACCGGTCTGTGAGCCTGGCTGCTGGAATTCACACTCAGCCAACACCCCGTGCTTTCAGCTGGGGCCATCCCCACCCCCAGCCTCTGTCCCAGCGCCCAGAGGGACCTCCTTCCCCGAGCCCTCTGGGGACCCTAGAAACCTACCAACACCGCATCCACGGAGGAGTTGGCCTGAGGGACCAAAAGCCCCGAGAGGCTCACAAAAACAAACAAACGAACAAACCACAAAATCTCTTTTCGCAGATGGAGCCATCTGGCTAGTAACACGACCCACCAACTCCACCTACGCTCCTTCTGTGATGCCTCCATGCAGCTCAAGGAGGGCCCCCACTAACCCAAATACACATTGCACTCCACACCCCCCATATACAGCCACACCCATGCCACACCCACACATCTACACACCACAGTATATATCACCACACACAACACACCCTGCATATACAAACACGCACCACACACCGCACCTCACAGACACACTCACACCCATGCCACACCACACACAACACACACACCCCAGACTCCACGCACACCCCACATACACACGCCCCCCACCACATCCACACATCTACACACCACACACCATACAACGTATATCCATCACACACCACACTCAATACATACACAACAACACACAGTGTACACACATCACACATCCTATATACACACGCACCACACAGCGTGCACACAACACACAGGCACCACACACCGCGCACTCATACACCACAGATCATCCTGGAAGTGTGATCCCAGAACTGGACCCTGTGTTGAAATCCTCTCCGATTTGGCCAGCCCCACTGCCTGCATGTGCCTGAGGCTTGCAGGGGTGCTAGCAAGTCGGATCCATGCGTGTTTCCTCAGACCTGTGCTATTTTTGTCAAGAGTTCTGTGCGCTGAAAGTAAAGACAGCCATTCCTGAGGCAAAGGAAAGGAAAAGGTTAAAGCTGGTTGACCTCAAACCACATCTTTTACACATTCAGTGCCCCCTTGGCCTCTAACCCTGGAGGTAAATGAAGGAGGCTTTTCTTCCCCTTTTCTTGTGGGCCTGTGTGAGCCAGAGGAGCACTTTGCCTAGGCTTCCAGCCTTGTCCCCGGGCTGTAAGGGCAGGACCAATGGCCTTGGCAGTGAGCCGAGAGCAAGGCCGGGGCCAGCGTTGGAACCTGAGAGGCAGGAGGCCCCACGAGTCCCTGAGCAGCGCAGTGGGCAGGTCGGGGTCAGACCCCCTTGGCTCCAAGCCCGGCTGCTCATGCTGCTGCTGCTTCTCAGTTCAGCCACGGTGGGGTGTGAATCCCAGAGAGAATGTGGATGGAGAAGTCGTAAGTCCTAAGGGCCAACCCCTAGGAACGGGCTCCTTGGAGAGCTGGGAGGCCTGGCCCCAGTCCTGCAGCTGGGGACAGTGGTAAGTGCCAACTTGAGACACAGTAGGTGCTGGGAACCTCACAGAGGGCTCTGAACTGAGGGTCCTTTCTAACCCCCATCCCAGCAGAAGGGTTAAGAGAAGAGAGAGCTTAGTGGCTCTGCACAAGATATTTCCTTGCTGTACAAATTCCACCCAGACATATTAACATAGAAATACTCAAAGTCAGTCAGCGCAGTGGATCACGCCTGTAATTCCAGTTATTTGGGACACCAGATGGGAGGGTTGCTTGAGCCCAGGGGTTTGAGATAAGCCTGGCCAACACAGCAAATCTTCGTCTCTACTCCCCCCCAAAAAAGAAAAAGAAAAAATTAACTGGGCTTGGTGGTGCACACCTGGAGTCCCAACTACTTGGGAAGCTGAGGCAGAAGGATCACTTGAGCCCCAGAAGGTCAAAGCTGCAGTGAGCTGTGATTGTACCACTGCATTCCAGCCTGGGTGAAGGAAGGAGAGAGAGAGAAGAGAGCATGCGAGCGAGGGAGGGAAAGAAAGGAGGAAAGGAAAGGAAAAGAAAAACGCAAAGCCACTTGGACCCAACTGGCTAGCTGGTCATTCACTTGGTGCCTAGGTAAGTAGGGATTTCTGGATTCCACCTGCCAGCCTTTGTTCTTCAACAGTTATACAAGCAACTGGGATTGGCTCCCGACATGAGGATATTGCGGGGACTTGCAAAATGGTAATTGTCACCTAATAGGGTCTGGACAGCTAGAATGGAGAATGATTAGAAGTGCAAGGAGCTGGGCTCCGTGGGGCAGCCTGTAATCCCGTGCTTTGGGAGGCTGAAGCGAGTGGATTGCCTGAGCCCGCAGGTTTGAGACCCGCCTGGGCAACTTGGTAAGTCCTCATCTCTACAATAAATCAAAAATTAGCCGGGCGTGGTAGCGCGCGCCTGTAGTTCCAGCTACTTGGAAGGCTGAGGCGGAAGGATTGCTGGAGCCCAGCGGGTCGAGGCTGCAGTGGCTGGGAGCGGCCACTGCACTCCAGTCTGGGTGACAGAATGAGACTCCAACTCAAAAAAAAAAAAAAAAAGTGCAAGGAATCATGGGAGTTTAAAGAGCCCAGCCTCTCTGTGATTATGGGAATGTGTTCTAATTCCTTAGTCAGGGATGATCTGGCCTCTGCTTGAGCATTTCTAGTGACAGAGGACTCCCTTCTAGAAATCAGCTTGCTCCAGTGTTGAAGAGTTTGTTATTCAGTCTTAAGTGGGCGTGAAGTCTGCCTTCTGGGACTTTCACCTGCTGGCCTATATGCCACCTGTGAACCTCCACAGAGAGGCCTTCCCCTCCTCCCACCAGTCAGGGTGGCCAGCATCTCAGTTACTGACCACTGTATGCAAGGGGGGCTCTTTGAGGGGCAGAGGATGGTCAGCAGCTCCTTGGATCAAGGCAACTTGTGTCACCTACGCTTGGAAAGTCACCAGAGCACATGGCCCAGACTGGAGTGCAGAGTTTTTACTCTCTCAGATTCTGTGGATTGACCAGATCTAAAAGCTCGGGCGTTGGTTCACAGTTCCTGGGCAACCCTCCCCACGTGGAAAGGCATATATGGGGGGGGTCTGCGGCCCTCACATGGCAGGCAGGTGATCTCCATCAATGGGCTCTGACCCTTCCTCCCTTCTGTCTGTCATGCCACTCCCCCAGCAGGAGGCGAGGCTTTCTCCCTTCCTCCTGCCTCTGGAGGGACTTTGGGACCTGGCTCGACCAATAGAAGGCAGCAGAAGTTGTGGACCCTGCCTTTAAATGTCTGGTAGTTGCCTCTTCCTCTTTGGGGCAGCCAGCCACCACGCTGTAAAGCAGCTCTGAGTCTACTGTGCAGTGAGTGTCCACGTGGGCAGAGGCTCCAACTCCCTCTCTCTGGCCATCTGTGGTCAGCATCCATGTTCCAGTTGTACCATGGCTGGCACCAGCCCAGCCCCACAGCCCTCCTCCTGTTCAGGACCCCTCTGCCTGCTGCTCCTGAGCCCGTCTGTCTGCTGCACTGCCTGGCTGGGGGCCTCCCCTCCTCTCCAGCCTCTCCTCCCCAGCCTCGCATGGCCCAGGCCCTGATGGATGATTGTGCTGGCAACCAGAGCCGGAGAAGCATCCCCCCAAGGTCATAGGTTGGCCTTGATGGATGGGATCTCCCAGGATTCCTAAGGCCTCATAAATATTGATCCTGTTCCCTCTCTGTCCCTCAGAACTTTACTACAGGATTAGCATTTTGTGGAGGGAAAGACGAGGGTACAGGGTCCGCCCCAGCGCAGGGCTCAGGGCCCCTCCTGGAGCTTTGAGGGAGAGCCGATGGGCGCCTCGCTGTGCATGTCCCATCCCCTACCAGAGCAGCTACAGACATTACCTCATCTTTCCAAGACGAGTCTCTGGGACAGGAGGGGAGAGGTGACTCTCCTTTCCTCCCTCCTCTCCCTGCTCCCCCACCCACCCCAGAGTGGCATCAGGAAGGTGGGGAGATCCCGGAAGGTCAAAGCAGGTGGCGCAAGGGTGCTCACGGGAGAGACGAGCCCACCCCTCCCCCGCCACCCCAGAGAAGGAGTCCCCTGGAGCCAGAGCCAGACCCTGCCTCTCAGGATGCCTGGTGGCCCTCTAGGGCTGGTCTTGCTGCCCCCTCTGCCCTCCATCTCATGCTGAGGGTGAAAGTCTGAGGCCCAAAGACTTGGTCTCCCTTCTTTTCCCTCTGTGCCCTGGCCTTTGTGTCCAGCTTAGCTGTGTGTCTATACAGTGGTCTCCACCCTGTGTCCATAGCCTTCTGAGGAGAAGGACTACTACATTCGTTTTGGTCTCTCAGAGCCCCTACTGTGGGCAGCGTCTTATGTGCTAGTTGCTCAGTACGTGAGGCATTAAATGAAATAAAGTGAATCAGAGCCTCGTGGTGTGAAGCTGATGGGGAAGGCCCTTGACCTTCCCTGGAACCCAGAAGGCAGATGCCAGGCCACAGGCCTCACTATACCCAGCCCCACTGTCCACAACTTTGGTCGCAGACCCTGTGTGAGGCGCCAAGTACCAAGGGACGGTCATGAGGGGTGCCAGGACACTCATCCTCACCGCCCTCTGGTCGTGTGCTCTGAATCAGGCTGGCTGCCATTATTCCCTGTGGATGCCAAGTGGCCCCGTGGGGCAGGATGGAAGGGAGAGGTAGACTTTCTGGAGCAGAGCCTGTCTGTCGGCTGCGGTGGCGGCCACAGATTTGGCCTGCTGTGGTTTTCCTTCCTTTCACAGGGGCTATTATTGCTATTTCCCACTCATCTTCAAGACTGAAAAGGAATCTTTGAAAACCACAAGAAGGGAAGAGGGGGAAGGGAGGGGCTCCCTAAGCCAACTCCTTCTGGAAGTCACCCATCTCCTAACAGGAAGGCTGGTCTTTCCTGTTTGGACATCATGTCTGGCAAGAGGAAATCAAGACTGAAGTAACAATAATAATTACATAAACCTATGATATGTTAACATCACTAGTATCAAAAATGGTTCTGTTATTGTAGGGTCTGCCAAGCCCTCCAGGGCACAGCTTGGCTGTGGGCTGTTATGGTCAGAGGATGAGCTGCGGCCTCTGGAAGGCTTGACTAGGGAAGGGGATCCCTTAGGGACTCCCTGGGTGCCCCCGGGGGAACCCTTCAGCCTGGAGGAAAGGACTTTTGGGCAGAAGGGGAAAGTAGTATGGGATAGTGGAAAGAGTGTGGGCTTTGCTGCCAGTTCAGGTTCAAATCCCAGCCCCAGCTCCTGCCAGCAGTTCCACCTTGAACTAGCTGCTCAGCTTCTTTTGGGCTCAGCCTCCTCAATGCCAAGATGGAGGCAATACCAAGCTTGTATTGTGACTCTGTGGCCATGAGAAACTAGCAGCCGGGCCGGCACATACTGCCCCTGCCCTTGAATATTTCTGAGCCACGCTGAGCCAACTTGGAGAAATACACACGCCAAAAGCACAAGTTGTGTTTCACCTTCAGAAGAGAAGAGTTGGGACACAAGGACTTCGTTTCCTTGGGAGAAGAGGTCTCCTATGTCCTAGGCCTGATTCAGTTCTCCTTGTGAGCTGATGACATCACCCCAAAGGCTGACTCCCTCAGTCCCTCTGTTAGTGCCCGCAAAAGGGTGTCCGCCAGGTATGGTTGCAGTGACAGCTTCACACTGCCCCAGGTGTGTGAACTCAATGCAGCTTAACTGGGCCCGTTAGCTGAGAGCTCTCTCCATGCCAGGGGGCATGCTCGGTGTATGTCTGCACATACAGAAGGAACCAGGAAAAGAGAATGCAAATGGTTTCATGCAATTCAACACGGGGGAGGAGGGGCAGGGGGAGTGGGGAACAATCCCTCAGCTGTTCCTTAGCTATGATAGTGAGCGTTTCACTTGAAGTCAAGTTAATCAAGTACCGGGGGCTTCTAGTTAAGTACCAGAAGGCACTTCCTGCTGTAAGGAGTGCACACAGAGTATGCTTGATTGTTTGTATGTTTGTTTTGAGTTGGCATCTCTGTCACCTAGGCTGGAGTGCAGTGGCACTATCACGGCTTACCACAGCCTTGACTTCCTGGGTTTAGGCGATCCTCCTGCCTCAGCCTCCTAAGTAGCTGGGATTACAGGCACATGCCATCACGCCTGGCTAAGTTTTTTCTTTTCTTTTCTTTTCTTTTTGGTAGACACAAGGTGTCGCTATGTTGCCCAGGCTGGTCTCAAACTCCTGGGCTCAAGGAATCCTCCCACCTCTGCCTCCTAAAGTGCTGGGATTATAGGTGTGAGCCACTGCACCCAGCCTTGGTTTGTTTCCAATTTTTTTAGCTTGTTTCAAGGGATATCATGTTTATGGAATGAACAGAGAAGGAAATGGAGATACAGTGGCAGGAAGACTGTGCCCCACATTCACACAGCAAATGATTTGCAGAATCCAAGAGGGAGTCTGGAGAGCCTGTCAATGCCTAGTTGGGTCAAGCGTATGTCTTCTGTCCATTCGTTCTCCAGGACTTCCTTGTTTGGTTTTTATTTTTAATCTAATGCTCGTGTATATTTAACTGTGTCTGAGATCTTCATGAGACAACATACAAAAATTGTGTTTACCCAACCTACCAAATTATGAAACATATATGTGAGACATAGAGCCATACAAAGAGTTCATTGTTGAACTGTACGTTTTTAACACACCACTGAGGAACTAAGAGCCTTTTTCATGAGGACAGTTGAGTAAATGAGCTGTTGCACTGAGAACAGAGGCATGAACCCAGGCACAGGCTTCTCATCTGCCGGCTGCCGGTGGACACAAAGCGTCCACGCCCCGCCCTCGTCCACAACTACTCGCAGCCCTGCAGAACAAACATGTCACATCGGCCCTGCACAGCCCAGGACTGCCTTCCCAAGCCCACAGAAAGCAAAATATCTCTTTCTAAAGAAAGAAGTGACCGCAGAGGCTGGGGTGTGAGAGACTTGCTGTTCCCGTGGCTGTGGCCACCACTTCAGGTGCTGTCCTTCTCCCGGGGTCTTGGTCACCTCTGGTCCCTCAGGTTCCTCTCCACCCGCCCAACACACGCACCCTCCCAGACCTGCAAACCAGCAGCTCTATCCAGCACATCAGGGGCTCCACCGAAGCCAGGAAGTTTACTCTCCGTTCCCTTCTATTTTGGGAGCTTGGACAAGACCCTGGAATTTTACAAGCCTGGGAGGAATTGGCCCAGCCTCAGCACGTTCCTTCATCCCTGCCTCCCCTCCCCACCCAGTCCCTTTTTCTCCGGATCCCACGAAATGCCCAACACCCTCAGACAACAGCTTGCAGAAAGCAAGCCTCCAAGCTAGGGACCGCTGGGAGGAACAGGGTTGCATCCTGGAGCGGAGGAAGCCCAACAGCCCTGACCTTTCTAGTGAGAGGCTAAGAGCTGTGATTTTTCTTGAGCGCACATGTAGAGGTCTGTAATCTCCTCAACTGGAATATCTGGGGGGATTCCCTTAGCTGATATTAGGGCAAAACTAACTGACTTCTATAGAGAGAGGGCTTCTGGCTGTACAAATGAACTACGCCATGATTATTTGTTTATTGCCAGGCTCTCCAATGGCGTGTGGTTTCCACTAGCCCCAGGGTTTCTGTCTAATTCACTGCTCTGTGACCAACAACGGAACAGAGTGCCAGGCCATGGATTAAGCCTGTAGGTGCTCAATAAATGTTGAATGAGTGGGCGGATGTAGTGTACTCCCTTGACTCCGTCTCGTAGCTGTATGTCCTCAGACCAGGGGACAAAGGAAAAGAATGACAATGGATCTCTGCTGGCCAGGTTTAGGGGTAAAAAGTCTAGCTCCTACTGACCAAAAACCCTAGCGCGCCATCTTCACATTCTCTTTTCTGTTCCATAAATCATATCAAGGAAGGATGAACTGCTTCACCAGGACGGACTTAAGCTAAACACTAAGAAGAACTTGTAAGGCCAGGCTTGGTGGCTCAGCCTGTAATCCTTTGGGAGGATTAGGGCAAGTGGATTGCCTGAGCCCGCGGGTTCGAGACCAGTCCGGACAGCTTGGCAGACCTTGTCTCTACAATAAAATAAAAAATAGCCAGGCGTGATGGCATACGTCTGTAGTTCCAGCTACTCAGAAGGCTGAGGCGGAAAGATCGCTAGAGCCCAGCAGGTCGACACTGGGGTGGCTGTGAGCATGTGTGCCACTGCACTCCAGCCTGGGCAAAGGAGTGAGACTCCAACTCAAAAAAAAAAAAAAAAAGAACTTGTGGTCACATAACCATTGTATAGGTGACACACATTGGTCACTGACAGATCCCTGCAACAACTTCAGGGAAGTCTAGCAGCAAACTCTGTGTTTGGAGAAAAGCCATTAGCCAAATGTATAGAATTCAAGCATTTCTGCATCCCAGATTCAGACTGACTTAGTCCCTGCTTGGCAAGGATCATAGACTTACAGAGCTAAGAGAAAACCTTCTCAACTTCAGCACTATTGACATTTGGGGCCAGACAATTTCTTGTTGTTGGGAGCATCCCAAGCTTTGTAAGATATCGAGCAGCATATCTGGCCTCCACCTACGAGATGCCAGTAGCACCCTCTTTTTCTCCCCAGTTGTGACAACCAAAAAATGTCTCCAGACATTGCTAAATGTCCTCTGGTTTAAAAGCACTGAGTTCGAGGGAACTTTAAAAAGAGAACTTTATTTTACAGATGGGGAAACGAAGGCTTGGAGAGATTGAGTGACTCACCTAATGTCACAGAAAGCAACCCCTTATCAGAACTCAGGGGTCCAAAGAAAGCATCATTTCTTTCTGTGATAGTAGCTAGACATAGAAGATGCTAGAAAAATGCATGTTGAGTAAATAAATGAAACAGTGCCCTCACCAGTCCTGCTGTTTCTGGGAAATGGATGAGGATGCTTCTTCTACTTTGTGAATGGTTGGGGCAAGAAGAGAAAGACAGACACTATCACTCCCCTGAGGACAGTCCCTAGCTTGGGAGTATAGGAGTGAATTGAATAGTGAATCAAACCAGCTCTGTGGCCCACGTACAGTAAATCCCCTACATACAAACCTTCAAGTTGCAAACTTTAACAAGGCACACTTGCAGTTTTTTATGCATTATTTCTCTCCACAGGTGTCAGTATAGGCTGTTAAATGCATACACTACTATATAGCCAATTGTGTTAGCTGGGCACCTAGACTAATTTTTTTAAACTTAAAATAAATTGGACTTACAAACACACTCTCAGAACGGAACACATTCGTATGTTGAGGACTTCTTGTATACTGTTTCTCAGCGGCTCAAAGGTTTTGCTTCAGCTGCACCAAACCCAGGCAGCTCCACCTCCAGTATAATAATAATTCTTAGAAGAACGTAATGTTTTCCTAGACAAGGTCCTGAGATCATTCCTTCACTATTTTCTAACCCATGTCAGGTGTTTCTAGGGTAGCAGATACGCACGTTTCCTTCCCATCATGCAGAGTTGTTGCTGGGTGGCTCACGCGGACTGCATTCCCCAGCTTCCCTCACACCTTGGTAGGGTCACGTGAGGGTTCTCAGCTCTGGCAGGTGTATGGAAGCAGCAAGTGGCACCTTCAGTCCAAAGCAGTAGCAGGGAGATGCCTCTTCCCCACAGTGTCTCTCTCTGCCCACTGGTTGAATGCAGAGGACTTACAGGAAGGCAGAGTCACAGAAGGAAGGAACCTGGATCCCCGAATGACTCCCTGGAAGGCCACCTGACCAGGAACGTTCTCACTAGACTGTGAGGTGAGCAAGAAATAAACTTTTGTTGCGTCAAGGCACTGAGAGCTCAGGGTGTGTCTGTCACAGTAGCTGGCATTACCTTAACTGGTACACAAGGCCACTGGGAACATGTAACTCTCAGAGGAGATTTCAGATCTCAGGTGGTCTTGCTTGGGTAAGACCAAATGGCAGCGTCTGCTAGGTCTGGCACAGAGCAGCTCTCCCAGGCGATGAGGCTCCTGCTCCTGAGTTGAGCCCCAAAGCGATTTCTGAGTGTATGAGAGGGCCCCCCAAATACAGAATGTGTTTGTAAAAAAAAGTGACACACATTCTTACATGATTAAACTTCAGTCACCTTCAAAGTACTCTCCATTTGATTCAATACACCTTTTTTTTCTTTTTTTGAGTGGGAGTCTCCCTCTGTCGCTCAGGCTGGAGTGCAGTGGCACGCTTATGGCCCAGGCTGGAACGCAGCGGCACGCTCATAGCCACTGCAGCCTTGACCTGCTGGGCACAGGTGAGCTCACAGCCACCACAGCCTCAACCTGCTGGGCTCAAGTGATCCTTCTGCCTCAGCCTTCCAAGTAACTGGAACTATAGGTATGCGCCACCACACTCAGCTAATTTTCAGATTATTGTAGAGATGAGGTCTCGCCAAGTTGTTCGGGCTGGTCTTGAATCTGTGGACTCAGGCAATCCTCTCACCTCAGCCTCCCAAAGCGCTGGGAGCTTTTGAAATGCTTTTTCTACTGCTCCAACAGTTTCTGACCTCATCAATTTTTATGCCTTTTAGTGCTTCTGCTATTTTTTTTGTTTGTTTTATCTCTTCCACATTGACAAAACATTTCCCTTTGAGGACTTTTCTCATCGGGAAATTAAAAAAAAATCACTTGGGATGAGATCAGTTGAATAGGGAGGGTAGGACCATGCCATTTTAAATCAAAAACGACTGAACACTCAGCATGGTGTGGGTGTGTGTATTGTTATAGTGGAAGAACCAGTCACTTTTTTGCCACGACTCAGGATGTTTCTTCTACAAATCATGACTCAAACTTCTCAAAACCTTGAGATAAAAAAACCAGTGGATCATAGTCTACTGACTTATTGGTGGAAGCCTGTTCTACAAGGGGCCTGCCCTCTCAAGGATAATTCTGGTTTGGGGGAGGTCCCTCCTCATACAATACCAAGCAAGGGAACTTGCGAACAAGTCATTCAATAGCATGCTCTTGTTTTCGGGCAATAAAGCTCCAGTCCTGGAAACTCTATCCTCAACTTGGAATCCCTTCTCCAATTTTCCCTCTTCTATTCTGGAAGCTCCCAAGAGCCACTTTTTCTCAATTTCTTCCTTATAAAAAACCCTTCAATGGCGATACAGCCTTCTACATTATTAAACAGAAATATAACAACCCAGGCTGCAGTTCTTGTCTTGGTCTATTTCAACAGTGTTTGCCTAAAGAAGAATGAACAGATACCCAACACGGGGTGGTGTGGCAAGAGGACTCACAAAATCAGCCTCCTGGAGCAAGAAATGAAACCGTCCCAAGGCTGCCACGTGCTTCCACTTCAAGAGCCAAATGAAGAAGATTTGGATTACCTTTAGCATAACCCTTACCTTGGTGCTTTCAAGCATTCAGAAATTTTGAGGCTCAATCTCAGAGTGCCAACTTACTTGGTAAATAAAATATTTCTACGTTCAAGAAAAACACCCCATCTTGGCCACACAGAAAACTCCAGTATCAAACTATGTACATAAAGGCTAGATTTCTGGTGACTGGAGTCTGGGTGGTCTAGGACTGGCAAGCTGAGCAGTCCTGGGGTCTGGTCTGTTGCATGCCACACAGATTGGCATCCACAGATTTTGAGGATTTTTCCTTAATGCAGACAGAGTAGTAATTCATAAGACTGTAAGGTCGCCAAGCATGAAGACTTTGTCCTCTGAACCCTCACGCTGCCTAGCTCTCGAAGAGTGTCTGCTAATGCGATGCTTGTCACTTAGAACTGAACTGACACCTTCTTTCCTCAGTCTCACCGCCTTATCTCAAACCAGTGACCACTGATACTGTACGTGATGTGAGGTAACAAGTCTTCCATACCATAACCACTACCATGCTGCCATGACTATTCCCTTCTTAGCCCTTGGGATCTAGACCACCCTTCAGGGACATATTCATTGAGATAGCAAATATTTATTGAACAACTACTGTATGCTAAGCACTGGAGTTGAAGAATAAATAAATCAAATGACCCTACCTTTTTCAAGGTCTGCCAGACCTCCAAATTTGATTTGTTCATAATAAAAGCTTTTCCCCTCTTTGAGCTCCGGCCTGGTGCCATTAAACCACCACATGCACACCCCTGGCTCAGCTTCTTGGCTTAAAAGATATTTTCTAATGGTCACTTGGCTTTTCGGTATAGCTATAGGGACAGAACTCTTCAGACCCCTTAGTGATTAAGGGTTTTAGTCTAATCTATACATCAGCCTCTGTGAGTTTGGTTAATGTGAGTCTTCCTCACATTGAAACAGGGACTTTCTTGGTGTGCTAATAGTAAGTTGCTTGGTATATGAGCTGAGGGGCACAAAGTGGGATTGCCAGATTAATCAAGATGACATTCCTGTGGGCCTTTCCTGAGTTCATCCCTCCTCACCCCTTTGTACCTTCACAAACTGATCTCAGTAGCCTCACAACTGTGAGGTAATTCCAAGCACACAGTCACTGCGGGGTGTACTCATTAATGTGCGAGGCAGACCTCACAGCCTTCACACTCGGATGGATTGGACCTGCTTGGGCCTGGTCTCGACCTGCAGGAACTCGATAGCTATTTGCTCACGAGCAAAGCAGTGATAAATGCCTGATTCAGAGCTTTAAAAAAAAAAAACCCAGAAGGTTAATTAAAAGGAGAACATGCTTTCAATGATTTGAAAACAGTGAGTACAAGGCAATTAAGTGAATCAGCCTCACTGTTTTTGTACTCAATAAATGTGTTTTTAATTCAATTACTTCTACTTCTCTGTCTATTAACTCAGTGGAAAGAGAGTTTTACAATAATTAACTTATTCTAAAAAATAAATTTTCAGACAAAGCCTGAAGCAAAAAAAAAAAACAAAAAAAACAGGCAAAGGAGCACGACGAACAGTTTCCGTGCGGCCCATGCTTAGAGAGGGTCATTGGCACGCTCAATGTGCAGAGATCTGGTGGGGCTGACACAGTGTCAGGTAACAGTGTCCCAGTACTCCACTGGCTCCCCCAGGACTGCTCATCAATTGGCTAATGTTGATTTTAGCCAGTGCTTGAACCTTAGCTAGACTCTAGGCTTAAATGGTTTTTTAAAATCAGCCATTTATGGAAGGTCCATTCCCTATACCAAATCTTCAGTGCTTGTCCCCATACCTTCTCCATCTCCTTGGAGCTGCACCACCCCCCAACCCCACCGACCCTCTTCTCAGCCCCACATCACAGATTCTCCTCCATCAACAGGTAAATGATGCCCGAGAGGAGACAGGACTGAACCTGGTGCCATCTGGCCCCTGTGGGTACGCTTATTTTCATAATGGTGTGTTTTATAGTGGCAGGACTGAACATCCTGTATTGTGTGTGGCCAGGACGAAGCTGAGGAATTCTTCCATCCACAACCTGTCCCCAGTCTCATACGCCCCCCAGGAGACGGCACAGACATGAGAAGATGCTTCCTGACCAATGCAGGGGCAGCACCGGGCCCCAGGACTGGAGGCCACTCCTGCCTAGCCTCCCTGCCCAGACCAGCAGGGATGCTGTTTCCGCTGAACCAAGGTTCAGGTGGAATTGGGCTAACCTTCAGTGGCAACTCACGGTGCTGGGGCGGGGGTTGTGGTGGAGGCACCCGAAACGCAACCGGAGTTCTAGTTTCAGCTTTGAGGGATCCAGCCAGGGGGCTGGATCTGAACCCAGCCAGCAGCTCTAAAGGACGAGCTAGAGGGAGCGTGAGGAGAGGGAACAGGGGCCCTTTAGGGGCAGATGAGCAGAACGGGCACTGAACCTGGTCCTACCATTTCACTGCCCCGCCAGAAGTTGCCCTGGGGCTGGGCTGAGCAGACATCAGCCACAGCTTTATTCTCAGATCCTCCGCCACCCCCATGAGAGCGTCTGTCCACAGCTGCCGTGCTGCCTGGGAAGCCGGGATGAGTCTGTTTTTCTTGTGCTCGTGTCCAAATTGCCAATGCCTGCACTTCTTTTACAATCAGTTTGTGAGCCTCTGAGCAACAGAGAACATGTTTTATTCATCTTCGCATCAACCACGCAGTAAACATTTGTTGTGTGACAATAATTACACTCATAATAAGAAAAAGATGAACAACTCCCCAAGTGCCAGGCGCTTTTGCTGGGTGTTTACGTTAATGATCGCATTTACTCTTTAGAACAAATATAAGCCCTAAGACTCAACAGCTCCATTTCAAAGACGAGAAAATTAAGGATCCAAGAGTTGAAGCAACTTGCCCAAGTCCTCCAGCAGGTAAGTGGTGGAATTGACTATTTATTTATTTATTTTAGATTTTTTATTTGAAAGATGTGGGGTACAATTCAGGGTTAGGTATACGAATGTTCATTATGCAGGGACCCTTGTTGATGAGGTGTGCCCCGCCACCAGCAGATTTTCACTACTGCCAGTCTAGGCCTCCTTCCCTGCAGTTTCCCGTTACTGCCAATCCCTTTCTTATAGTATTATAATAATTGTTCAAGGTCCACTTATGAGTAAGAACATGTGATACTCAGTTCTTTGTTTCTGTGATAAGTCACTCAGTATTATAGATTCTAAGTCCATCCAGGTTTCTGTGAAGTTCATAATTTTGTCCTTCTTTATGACTGTGTAATATTCCTTCGTGTATATGTACCACTTTTTTTTCCAGTCCTCTTTTGATGGGCAGCAGAGTTGGTTCCATGTTTTGGCTATTGTGAACAATGCTGCAACAAACATGCATGTGCAGGTATCTTTTTCATAGAGTGATTTGAGTTCCTCCAGATATATTCCCAGTAGGAGGATTGTGGGATCATACGGGAGGTTGATTTTTTAGATCAATCTTGGGTATTTAAACCAAATATAGGTGACATTAGAATCAGGGCTTACTCCGCAAAGGAATCTTCTATCTGATTCTGGGCAAAAGAATGATGAACCAGGCTACCTGGGAGGGAAGCAGGAAAGTTAAAAGGAATGTGACTTTGGAGGAGAGAGTCAAAGGACCCATGAATCCAGCCATTCTCCTGCTCTGAGAAGTATCTAGACATGGCATTGAATGACATGACATATGAGCCTTTCCTTGTCTCCAGGCCTCCCCAAACCATCTGGTGTAGACCCTTCATGGTCCTTCGCTGGAAATCGTAAAACCACCATTTTCCTTCACCAAGGGAAGCTATGTACCTGGAAAGGGCGGAAGGATTGGAGACGTTCCAAATCCCTCACTCTGTTGGTCCCCACCTTATGAAGGGGTTCAGCCAGCTCTGGGCAGCAGTTTGGGAGCTCAAAAAATGGGAGAATGCTAGTCCTTGGGAACATTTTGTGAAGATAGGAACAAAATGGTCCAGCTTCAAGGTGAGCCTTTAGCTTGTTCTAATTCTACCTGGAGACAGAGCGAGATTCTTGGCACGTGAGTCATGCCCAGGGACAGATAGCTCTTAGACCTTGGGACAGCACCCTGGGGTTTGCCAGGGCCTTACAGCCTCCACACACCTCACAAACACCCTAGGAGGGTTACAATCATGCACATATTTGTAACCCCATAGTACAGATGAAGAAAATCAGATCCAGAGACCTTTCCAAGGTCGTGCAGTTGTTATCTGGACACGAATCCAAGTTTACTGGTTACCCCATCAATCTTCTGGGACAAAGCAAGGAAGGATGTGGACTTGGCGTTGGAATTAGAAAGGTCCTCTGAGACTACCCCCACCTATGAAAGAATCCTCTGGGTCCTGGGCCAAGAGGCATCGCCAAGATCCTTGCTTAAGTGTTCTAGGCCTAGTATTGTCATCACCATGACAGGACACACTGCTCCTGGACAGCACTCATGATACAGTGTGTCCTCATTCATTCTTAGAGCAGGAGCTCTGCTTGGGTCTAATCTGACTGAATGACTCAAGGGCTCAGACCTGACTACAAAGCTCTGAGAGGACAGGAGGACAGGTCATCATGAATTCTCTGCCAAAGAGGCCATATTGACTCCTACGAGGGACTCATGCTGAGGGGAAGAAGATGGAAGAAATATCTGCATCACGGAGAGCAGGATTGTGTATATACCTGCAAGACAGAAAGCACCCCAAGAAATCAACAAGAGAAAGCTCATCCCATGGAATAAAAAATGGAGGATGTGACTAACCAAGTCACAGAAGAGGAAGAACAAGTGGATCATGAATTACACGAAAATGGGTTCAACTTTACCAATCTGCAAAAAAATAACAGAACACTTAGTTATTATTATTCATTCATTGTCAAAAATCAAGTGCGGGTGGAGATGTGAGAACACAAGTTCCATTTGTGAGATTGCATTCCCATACAGACCTTTTGGAGGATATTTTTGCTGTATGTATTGAACTTTAAAATACAAGTTTGCTTAGGTCTGTGCTGTCCAAATTTAGGAGGTGCTAGCTGTGTGTGACTGCTTAAATATAAATTAATTAAAATTAAAATTTTAGTTCTTCAGTTGCACTAGCTACATTTCAAATGCTTAAAAGTCACATTCTGCACAGTGCAGAATAGAATACTATCATTGTAGAAAGTTGCTGGACCACTCTGGCTTACACCCAGAAATTTCACTTGAAAGTGTTAAATCTTAGAGAAACAATAACATGTGTACCAAAGTCACATGTACAAGGATGTATCCTGAAGCTCTGTTTGCCATAAAAGAAAGTAGAAAAACTGGAAACAAGGATCACTAATAAGTGAATGGTGAAATCATGGTCTCCCCAGACTGAGGAACGGTATGTAGCAGTCAAATAGAATGAGGTAGATTTCCATTTGATTAACATAAAAGAGCTCTAAAATGTATTGGTAGGCAACAAAAAGCCAGTTACAAAATAATAGTATTGTCCTGTTTGTATTAAAAATCTCATAAAACAAAATAATATCTTTCCATAAGTTGTGTGTGTGTGTGTGTGTGTGTGTGTAGATTACAAGTGGCTCTAAGAAGAAGGAAAGATCGAGTGGTGTTCAAAGAGAAATTTTATCCCTCATGTTTGAGCATTCTCAAACAACAACTTAATAAAAATAATTTGTTAAAGAATATCAGGCCAGGCTCGGTGGCTCAGCCTGTAATCCCAGCACTTTGGGAGGCTGAGGTGAGTGGATTGCCTGAACCCACAGGTTTGAGACCCACCCCGGCAACTTGGTGAGACCTCATCTCTACAATAAATCAAAAATTAGCCGGGCATGGTAGCGCGCACCTGTAGTTCCAGCTACTTGGAAGGCTGAGGCGGAAGGATCGCCGGAGCCCAGCAGGTCAAGGCTGTGGTGGCCGGGAGCATGCCACTGAACTCCAATCTGGGCGACAGAGTGAGACTCCAGCTCAAAAAAAAAAAAAAAAAAGAATATCAGTGACCCAGGACTGCAAGAGACAGTTGGATCTATCGTCAATAGTATCTGACACTCGCTGTTTCCTGTTCTGACCCCACTGAATCACACCAGGGTCTAGGCTGATACTGGACAGTTGAAGTGCAAAAACGCCAATTGTGCACAGTGCTGTGACCTTGACCACTGCCAGTAGCAGACCATGCCCACCGTCAGGTCCAGGTGAGGCCTCTGTCCCAACAGCAACTGTTGATGGCAAAGGCCAGCCGTCCCAGACAGACCTTAGGGACCTCCCCCATTAGGCTCCAGCAGCCCAGCCAGCTCCTGGCGAGCAGTGGAGACAACAGCAGCCCCCTCCGTGGCACATTTTGCCAGTGCACCCCCCACCACACACACAGCCACATGACTTCAGGGTTGGTTGCAGTTCGAGATGTTGCCATGGCCCACTGAGCAAGACAGGAGGGGAAGCAGCCTTTGGCACTTAGCCTAGAATGGGCGAGGCAGACTCTTCAGGCTCCCATGAGACTCTGGGAAATTGGAGGACAATTTGGGGTAAGGATGGAATTGGAGACATTGTGGCTTTATGATTGAATTGTTTTATTCCTAGACAGGTATATTAATTTGCTTGGGATACCATTACAGAGTACCACAGCCTGGGTGGCTTAAACAACAAGCATTTGCTTTCTTGAAGTTCAGGAAGCTATCACTTTGAGATCAAGACATCAGCAAAGGTTGATGTCTTCTGAGGCCTCTCTCCTTGGCGGTGGATGGTTGTCTTCTCTTCGTGTCTTCACACTGTCTTCCCTCTGTACATGTCTGTGTTCTGATCTCTCCTCTTCTTTAAAGGACAACGGTCATGTTGGACTAAGGCACACACTAATGACCCTATTTTAATACAATCACCTCTTTAAAGACCCTGTCTCCAAATACAGTCACGTTCTGAGATACTGGGGGTTAGAACTTCAGTATATGAAATTTGGGAGAGACATAATTCAGCCCACAAAACTGGTATTGCATGGGAAACACCAATTGCTCATTCCGGCCATCATTTATTCCCTTACATATTTGTGGCAGGCACTGTATTAGGTGCTGAGGATACAAAGATGAGTAAGACACGGACTTGTGCTTCAAGAAACTCATAACAAGGAGACAAGCACGCAGATACTGCAATACAGCACAACACTGCCTCCTCTAGTCCACAAATCGGTTACCCGGTCACTGGCTGTCTGCTGACCCTCTGTTCAGAGTCATCACCCACTTTGGAGTCTCCTGGGCTTGGCTCGGCTTTCCCACTGGAACATCCCACAGCTTTTCCTCTCTCTTTCATACAAACCCCTTGCCTGAGCCATGGCTGGAAATCGCCACTGCCCCCAATACCATCCACGATACATCATTCATTTACTCTCACACATTTTTATCAAGAGCCTACCGTGAGCCCTGTCCTGACACCCAGATGACCCAAGTCAAGCAGACAAGTCCCTGTCCTCAAGGAGCTTACGTTCTAGAATAGGGAGACACAAAATAAACAGCAAAGCAAATCAATATGATCGCTGTGATGGAAATGAAGGCAGTCAGGGAGATAGTGAGGAGAGGAGCTCTTTTAAGTAAGACAGTCACCAACCTGATAAGATGACTTTTGGGCAGAGACCTGAGGACCTGGGGGAGCGAGCTGTGCTGGCAAGTGTCTGGGAGAGAGCACTGAATCAGGCAGATCAAACAGCAAGTGCTGGAGGTAGGGGCTCGCATGGAAGGTTTGAGGAACAGCCAGGAGGACAGCTTGGCTCTAGCAGCATGGGGGACACTCCCTGCTGGGCTTCCTGAGGGGTGGTAATGAATCTCTTTCTGCTCACTCTGAGTGGGAAGGGAGACCAGCACAGGACTTGGAGTGTGATCACTCATGCTGGCTGTGTGTGGAGGGGAGATGACATGACGACAGAAGCTGGGAGGCTATTGCAGGAATCCAAGGAAGAGAGGAGGAGGCCAGCACTTGGGTCCTAGTGGCAGGGGTGGTGGGAAATGATTAAACCAAAGAGATGTTGCTAAAAGGTAGAGCCAAGACAAGACAAGACAAGATGAATGACTCTCACACTCGCTCTCCATCCAATCCGTAAATGGACAAACGACATAAAATCAGAGTCAGTTTCTCTGACTGCCAGTGCAAAATCAACCCCCATCATCATGAATGGGGCCAGTGGCGATGCTTTGGAAAGACACCAATGATGAGATGTCTGACTTTTATTAAGTTTCATAAGCAGTCTACTAAATCACTGCAGAAACAAAGGTATGGGCACTATTAGATTGCAAACAAATTTACTCCCTGAGTTCAGCCAAGGACCAACCAGAAGCCCTCTTGTGGATCTGACAGCAAAAATTATTGTATAGGACCCAAGCCAAAGATTGATGTCCCCGTACCACAAATACAGTCAGAGAGACTGAGCAGTATCTATATTACTCCCAGAGCTTCCAGAGACAACCCTTGGTAAACAGAACTTTTTGAGACTCTGAAATGGCGACTGTCACAAAAAGCAAGACCATTTCAACTCAAAATGTCCGTTCACAGATTAGGCCTGAATCCAAGCAAAACCACAGCCCAGTCCTACCGATGTATGGCCTCTGGGCAGCCTGACCCAGGGAAGGGGCAGCAGGTCATAGGAGGGATATTTGGATTCTGCTCCTGGGTCTGTTTTGATTTAATGCTGTGACCCGGTTTCTCCACCTCTAAGAGTAGCAAGAGTATCTTCCCTTTCCTCCCTTGCTGAGACACAAAGGCCCCAGCAATACCAAGACACTAATGCAATGTTTGGCAGAGACCTAACAACGCTGATTCAATTGCTGCCTCAATACAGGAAGAACAGGATTGCACAGGGTCAAATGCAATTACTTTACCTTGCACAAGAGAAGTGCTTTCATTTTCAAAGCACTTTCTAACCATTATTTTTGAGAGAAAGACACAGATACCCACTGTCATCACCTCTACTTAACATTGTACTATAAGGCAAGAGAAAGAACAGAACTAAAGCTGTTCCCACTAGCAGATGACATGATTGTATATGTAGACAGTCTAAAAAAAACTGCACGCTGTTAGAACTAATAAGCAAATTTAATAAGGTCACTGGACAGAAAGTCAATATAAAAATTAATTGTATTTCTAAATACTAGCAACAAACAATTGGAAAATGAATTTTTTGTTTAAAAAAGTCATATACAATAACATCAAAAGATATCAAATAGCTAGGAGTAAGTCTAACAAAAGATATACTGAACCTTTATGCAAAAAATCTGCAAAACATTACTGAAGGAAATTAAAAACCTAAATAAATAGAGATGTATATACCATGTTTATGAATTGAAAGACTTTGCATTTTAAAAATGTTAAAGCTCTCTAAGTAGATCTCTAGAGCCAATGCAATCACAATCTAAATCCTAGCAGATTTTTTTTGAGAACTTGGAGAAGCTGATTTTAAAATTTATATGGAAGAGTAAAGGATTAGCACAGAGTGTTTTGAAGAGGAACAAATTTGGAAGTCATGTGCCATCAAATTTCAAGTGCAGTTATTAATGTCAGCGTAATTAAGAGAGTGTGGTATTGGTATAAATATAAACATATAGATCAATGGAACAAAATGCAGACTCCAAAGATATGTATAGTCTCTTTGTTTATGACTGCAATTCAGTGGGGAGAAGGACGATCTTTTCAATAAATACTGCCACAGCAATTGGGGACCCAAAAGAAAATATATAAACCTTTCCCTCTACTTCACACAATACACAAAAATCAGTTTGAGATTAATCATAAACCTAATGTCAAAGAATAAAACTTCTAAAAGAAAATATGGACAAGTATCTTTATGACCTTGAATAGGCAAAGATTTCTTAAATTAGACACATAAAGATTAATCACAAAAGACACTCCAATTGACAAACTGGACTTCATTAAAATTAAGAAGCTTTTCTCATCAAAAGCACACTAAAAGAAAACAACAAAACACAGACTGGGGAAAGATAATCGTAATACATACAACTGATAATGCACTCATTTCCAAACTATATAAAGTACTCCTACAAAAATAATAACAAAAAGACAAACTCATTTAAAAATGAGCAAAGCACCTCCCTGCTGTATCCTTAGCTGTGGGCTGCTGGAAAGAACGTGGCTTCACTAAATACTGCACCGGGGGGTGACAGCTCACTGTACTTCTCACGGCTGACTGGCAGTTCCTTCTTGGAGTGAGTTTGGGGGACACACTTTCATGGTTGTCAAAGCCTCATCTTTAGGAAAGATGAGATGTCCTACTACTAAATTCTAAGAAGAAAGCATTACATGAGCTTCTATAAGAAGCAGTGAAAAATACAACAGATACAGAAGGAAACATTGAAGCTAGACACAATTTATTGGCTTATTGTAGAATTTATTTTTATTTTTCCAATCCATTTTGCAAATAATTATTTCAAATTGAGTGAGGAGTTTCCTTGGTTAAATAAGAGGTAAAATTTTGCCAGTTAAGAAAGGACTCATCATGCCATTAAGAGGCCCAGAGAAGGCAGACAGAAATGGGAAAAGATCAAGACATGTTAGTATATGTATATGTTACAGTTCTGGCTAATAGCTATGGCATATTCTGCAAACTTTATAGCAATCTGGAAAATTCCATTTTTTCTACATACCCTTCAGCACCCTCAAGCACTGCTACAAGTACAAACCTATGCGAGGAAGACTTGAATGACAGAGCCCCTTGGGTCTAGGCCAACAGTAGCTTATGACATCACAGGGTTAAATAAGTCTATGGAGCCTCACACATTCTCAAAACCAAGCACAATCTGCAGAGCCTCCCTTATACATGCGTATATGACCACTTACCATTTTCTGCTTCCCAAAGGAAGCACTCTGAGTCTGACCCTCCCACCAAGGAATTCTAGCCTCTGTCCTGAGGAAATCCTTCCTTTATTCTTCTCTGGTGGTATTGTCTTTCTTCTGCTCAGCAATACCATTCACATCCTATGTGGAATGAGCTCTGAATATGTGAGATCTGATGGCAAGGACACCTGAGATTTGGTGTCACTTCATTTTGTATCGTTTATGAAAAGGAGATATAGGTTTGAAGTCTTCAATGGACAAAGAAGATTGATAAGTCGGGAACAGAGGACTGCTTCTGTAAGGCTCCCAAAGACTCCTGATTTACATACCAACTAATCTAAGGTCCATAACCAAGGATAGCCAAGTGCCAAGTCGAGCTTGGAATATGCCCATGTCCTCCAGTCTCCCTAACAAAATCATAGCAGAAGTCAGAAGGGGCTGGAAGAGGAGTCTAGGATACCAGTGGTGATGGTTTTGTGGAATTGTGGCCCCCTAGTCCAGCCCTTCAAGAGTGTGACCGACTTAGGGACTCTAGTTTCAGTTGTCTCTCCAACATCAGTTCCTAGACAACATTCATTAGAAAAGCTTGTTGAGACTCTTCCATGATCTTTAGGTTTCCACTGCATTCAGGCAAAAATTGCAAACTTTATCATAAAGATCACACTCTTCATGTTTCCCTACCAGTCCTAACTCTCAAAAGACCTCCTCTTCTACTGCTGGAAAAAAAAATTGCAGTCAACATGGAATGACTCTTCTTACACAAAAATCATCTATTTCAGCTAGATCTTTCCAGTGGATTGGTAGAAACATATGTGGTGTCCCGGCTGGTTGCTCCTTCAAAAGCATATTTTAACCCTTAGAAGCCTCAGAACATTGAATTTATTCAGCTTTATGGAAGTATATATACTCAATGATATGATGAAATAAGAAATGAAATCTTGCCAAAGTTAAGAAAAGACTCATCATGTCATTTAAAGAGCCCAGAGAAGGCAGGCAGAAATGGGGGGAAAAATATCAAAATCTGGCAATATATGTATATGTTACATTTCTGGACTCCATTGAAAGAGAAAAATCCCTGAGAGGTTTTCAGGAGGAAAACAAAACAATTACAAGAGGTTCACCACAAAAAACCCAGAAGTTTACTGGCACAAGTTTTCTGTCCCTAAGATAGGACAGTAATAGAGTCAGTCTTTAAATTTTCCTAGGGAAATTATTTTGCCCCTAGAATTCAATGACAAAATGCCATTCTTATGCAAAATAAAAGCATTATTAGACAAGCAAAGACTCAAAAAGTTTTTCACTGGAAACATTGAAAGAGTACCTAGAAATCTCATTCAAAGTATAGAAAAGTTAACTTAAAATGGACAAAGAAATGGAATACAAGGTGTGGTGTATTGTGAAGATAGGAAACTATGAGTAGGCATGGCTAGCTGTAAAAATGGTGTTAGGCTATCTAATATAACTGGTCAGAAATAATCCTATTAAAAGAAATAAAATGAATGATACAAATCAGGGAAACAGCATACAAATCAGCATAAAATGGATGATACAAAACAGGGAAGCACATAAATAATAGACAAATAGAGCATTTGGAATGGTAACTCCACATGCCACATGGAATTTCCTTAATTATAGAGTCATGAGTGTGAAATGTTGAGGGGAATTTATTCTGTTATATAGAACCAATGGCCCATGAATCAAAGAACATGTGATTTTCATTTCAACACCAAATTACCTAACGTATTCCCTCAAACAATCTAGTTTGCTTATTAGATTCAAGGTTTAATCCAAGGTAGGTTTTCAAATGTACATTTTGGAAAAACTGAATATTAAGGAAAATCCAATAAACTACAAGTGTTCCTTAATGCTGGCACAGGCAATAGAAAAACATATTCATGGCTGAAAAGCACCAGATAAAGTCTCCAAGAGTTCCACTGCCCCCATACAGAGTCAGTGTTCCCATTTGGACGCTCTTCCTTCAGGGTGTCTTCAGGGCACATGGGGTGCACCCATACATGACCATGCTGGGATCCTGCCAGGGGCACTGTACCACATGGTGGATGGGTGGTCATCTGCATTTGCAAGGACACCTACTGACTGTTCATGATGTCACCCTCGCTCCTTTTACGTGTTAGCCTAGGATCCAGAAGAGTAGTTGCTGCTTAGGTTGGGGTTGGGGGTAAGCAGGTATTGACTGGAAGGAGCAGGCAGGAACCTTCTTGAGAGCTGGCACCATTGGATATCTTGATCTGGGTGTTCCTTACATGGGTGTATACATCTGTAAGGTGTCATTGAGTTGTATATGTAAGATTCATGCACTTTATTGTAGGTATGTATGTGATGATTATATACAAAAACAGAAAAGCAAAAGGAAAGAGAAAAAAGAAGATGACTGGGAGGTGGCAAGTAAAGCCTCTCTTGAGGAGTTTTCCTGTGAGGGGAAGCCAAGAAATGGGTCAGTGGCTAGAGGCACAGGTAGGGTCAAAAGAAAGTTGCTTTAAGTGGGAGGTACGCCAGCATATTTCTGTGCAATTGGAATGATCCAGAAGAGAGAGGACATTGATTATGAAGAACAGAGTGGCACCATTGCTGAGCAGGAAATGTAGTGTAGAAATGTAGCGCTTTGAGACCTTTGATGGGCAGGTCCCTCCCTCCATGAGATGGAAGGCGGTGAGGTTGGGTATAAATGAAGCGGGGGTGCAGGTGTGAAGGTGAGAGCATGCGGCTTTCTCTTCTGGTTGTTTCTCCGTTAAGCTATCAGCTGAGAGTGAGCACAGAGATGGAGGCATGACGGATGGGAGAAGGAGAGGTGGGAAGTCATGCTCCTGGAGTGGGAAAGGGAATGGGCTGGGCTTGCCAGGCAACACCAAGGGCCCATCTCAGGTTCATGATCATGAACCTGAGATGAGACTGCTCAGCATGCTCAGTCGATGCTCAGCGTAGGCCAAGATTTGGATGTAACCAGAGTTGAGAGTTTGCCAGGTGACTAACACACAAGGGAGCAAGGACAGTTAGGGTGTTTGCAAAGAAGGAACCCTAGTGATGGACCATGGAACCTGTGCTGAACATACAAGGAGATGACAACCATGAAAAGATGGTGGAAGAAAAAGATGGTAATTCCAGCTCAGCCAAAGAGTAGGGGGAGAGAGCAAAAAGTAGTTAGGGAGAGATGCAAATTTCAATTGAGATTATGGAGGGGGCGCTTTAATCGGCAGTGACAGGATCTAGAGTATTTCCATGGGAGCATTTGGCTAACGTTCAGAGGAAACCAATAGGAGTGAAGAGAGGAGTTCAAGGAATGGAAAGGTCAGAGCCTGAGAAGAGTCTTCCCGTACTAAATCAAGCTCTGACTGGGATTGGTGGCTCAGCCTGTAATCCCAGCACTTTGGGAGGCCGAAGTGAGAGGATTGCCTGAGCCCGCGGGTTTGAGACCCATCCAGGCAACTTGGCGAGACCTCGTTGCTACAATAAATCAAAAAATTAGCCAGGCTTGGTGGCACGTGTCTGTAGTTCCAGCTACCTGGAAGACTGAGGCGGAAGGATCGCCAGAGCCCAGCAGGTTGAGCCTGCGGTGGCTGGGAGCGTGCCACTGCACTCCAGTCTGGGTGACAGAGTGAGACTCCAACTCAAAAAAATAAAAAATAAATAAATCCAGCTCTGTGGAGACTGACAGTCATCCAGACACTAAAACTTTCAGGAATGAGAGAGCAAGACTCCAGGGATCCATAAATGACTTTAAGGGGCATCTAAGAAAGGCTCTCAGATGAAATGAGATGAAACTCTAGGTGCTCTGGGGAGAAGTGGAAGGGTGGAAAAAGGAAGACACCTGCCTTTCCTCCATGTTCACGTGAGAGGGTTTTAGAGGAACTGGTGTCCTCAGGGGAACCAGGTTTCCATCTCAGCAAGAAGACAGTGTGGCTGCTCAAGAAAGCACATCTGGGATTTGGGGAATGCTGGGTAGTGATTCCCAGAAGGCACCACATAGGGTGTTGGGGAGTGCCGGAGATGGAGTGAGATGAGGAATCTCGCAGCACTCTGTAGGGACAGGAGTCTTGGAGTGAGGGTGTCCTGGGAGCCACTCCCCTCTGAAGCCCTGCTCCACTCCCAGACTCTGGCCTAGGAAACAATGTCAAGTTCCTCCACCCCTTCCAGGCCATCATTTCAGACTCTGCCTCCCACACCACCCCATTCCTGCAGCTCTCCTCTCCTAGAAGAATGCTGTGTAATCTTCCCTTTCCAGGCCTTGAGCCACAGGCTGCTGTTCTGGCAGTGCGGGTCAGGAGCCTGATTCAAGTCTGCTCTTAGCAACTCCCTCTCTCTTACCAAGACAGGGGTTAAGAGTACATGACTGCCCCGAGGTCTACTGGAGAGGATTCTGTCATCCAAAGTTTCTGAAGCTGTCTGCATAAAAAACATCAGAAACCTATAAATTAAAATCTTATTTTTAGTAAGATCTTGGGCAACTCCTTTCTCTCTCAATTTCCCTCTCTGTGATTTCCAAGGTCCTTTCAGTTCTGACATTCCAAGTTAGTGAGTCTGAGAACGGGCCCGTTTGGGTGCCGTGGAGACACCACCTCCATCAGCTCATGCCATGTCCTTGGCCTCTCTGGGTCCCTTTGCTCTGTGGGTTTGCCTTGCAGGAAGGCCGACCAATGCATCTCAGAGCTCCCCTTGGGACTCACTGCCCCTGGATCAAAGCCCACATCTACCTAGTATGAGAACCAGTTTGTAGATTAAGAACAGGGAGAAAGCAAGCATCTGTGAGCAAAGCAGGGTGCTAGAGCTGCCGCTGTGGCCTGTGCAGTGTCAGTCAGAGGCCTGCACTGTGGACAAGCCAGACACATGGCAGGAGTGAAGCCCTGAGAGGGGTGGGCCTGCAGGGTGCTCAGGAAATCCAGCAAGAACCAGTGGGCCTCCCCTGCCAGGTGGAGAGGAAATGTGAGAAGAAACTAAATGGGAACTTTATTGGGTGTTGGGCTTAGAGACTGTTTTCATTTGGGATCTAGTCATAAATTAATCCCACACGTAAGCGTTCCCAAAGAGAGAACCCAGGAAAAATATTTCAATTTAGAAGATGGAATTAATCTCCACTCAGTTTCCAAGACCCAGCGAAGATCTCTCTCTCTCTCTCTCTCTCTCTGTTCTCTTTCTCTCTCTATTGTTCCCTTAGTAGGTGTCTTTCTTTCTCTCTCTCTCTCTCTTTCTTTCTTTCTTACTTCATCCCACACTCCCCTCTCTCTCCTTTTTCTCTTTCTGTCTGTGTGTGTGTGTGTGAGGGGGGGGGGTGTCTCTCTCTTTCTCTCTCTCTCTCTCTCTCTCTCTCTCTCTCCTCAGATGCCCAGATGTCCAGAGCCTGAAGACAGGACCTATTTTTCCGGGACAGAGAGGAGGTGGGAGCAGGAAGATAAGCAATGATTACCGGTCAAGGGAGGCAGATAAAGCTCTGTTTGACTTGGCTGTACTTGCCTAGCACTTGGTCCCTGCCCAGACCTACAAAAATAGAACTGCCAGGCCCGTGGAAGGAAAAGGACAAACGTAGGAACGCACGTAAACAAATGTTAAAGGGAAACGTGAGAGAACAGATGGGCCTTCGGAAGGCTGTGACTGAGAACAGATGGGCCTTCGGAAGGCTGTGGCTGTACGGTGACTCCTTCCCCCACCCAGGGCCCAGGCAGCACCAAACACAGATGCTGCGCTGGGGTCTCTCACAGTCCCCACAGCATGTGAAAGAGGAGAGTCAGCCAAGCAGCTTGAGGTAGAAGTTAAGGCAGAAGAATTTTGCTAGTGGCTTGGGTTTCCAGCCAGAGGACTCTGTCCTGCCCCAATGGAAAATTTCTGCAGGGACCCAGATCACTGCCCACAGGGCATCACAACTACTTTCTCACTGTGCTGAAAAAAAGTTCTAGAGGCCCTTCCACCCTTAGACAAGAGGGGTTTCTGTCTGCGACCCATGCTTTAGAGGACCCGTCTTTGGTCCTCTTCAAATAGCAGTCTTCCCCACGAGCAAGAGTCCATAGGACCAAGGGCATGTCCCTGCCTAGAACTCAGGCCCTGCTTTCTAGAATCTAGGCCTTGTTTGGTGGACCCAGGATCCCTAAATTCCCTACCCCAAAGGCCTCAAGTCTGTTTCCAGGCCCTGCATGGGACCCTTTCCCAGGTCTGTCTTCCCTAAGGGGTACCCAAAAAGCAGTTTTTGTAGGGGATGTAACAGAGCTGAGACCCACAGTACAAGTGTGTGCCCACAAGGCACCAGCAGTGCAAGACAGAGGAGTTGAGAATGGGGTGGGCTGTAGCCAGCTCTCCTAGTACCTCTACATTCTAACACTAAATTCCAGAGAATCCCAAATTCTAAACTCCAACTTGGCTTTCCAGGTTGTTATAAGAGTAGGAGGAAGGACCCCACCCCCCAAAAAAATCCTAGAATTATCTTTTGGAGGACGGGTCCCCTGAAGTACAGGCTTCCCCCACTAGGTAAGAGTTCTAGGAACCCATCAGCATCAGTGTACCAGCTAGCATTGTTGTAAGAGGCTGTGTTCAGCTTCAGTTAATTTTTTTGTGGCAAACAGGTGACTGGTTCTTCTACCATGACAACATACCTGCTGGCACTGCACTGAGTGTTCAGCAGTTTTGGACCAAAAACAGCATGACCCCTGTGGCCCACGCTCCCTATTCACTGGAACTCACCCCGAGTGACTCTTTTTTTGTTTCCCTGGATGAAAAAAGTCCTCAAAGGGACTGACATGGAAGAGGTGAAACAGAAAAATGGCAGAGGCACTAAAAGGAATCAAAACCGAGGAGTTCAAAAACTGGAGCAGTGGAAAAAGCATCTCAATAGGTGTATTACAGCAAACAGAGAGTACGTTGAAGGTAACTGAAGCTTAAACATGTAAGAATAAATATACAATTTTTAAATAAATTCCAGTTTTTTGAGGGTCCCCCCCTTGTATATTTGTCAAGGACGGAGAATAGAACTTTCAAATATTTAGACTTGTGGTATGCCGGCCTGAGTGTGCATTATGGGTCGGTCCCACATGTGACAGGGCAGGTCTACCTAGGAATGAATAAAAGATGGGTTGTTTCTAGAATTGGTTGCAACCTCCTTTGCATTGGTGACTCCTTGGTCTCACTTAAGGTGTCTGACCAAGAGAAAGTAGATTACTCAAGTGTTGGTTTATGCATGACCAGAGCAGATGTAAATCTAATGGCATCATTGTGCTTAAAACCCTTCAATGTCCCTCGCTTCCAGTTGAAATGTAGCACTCAGAACCCTTTGCATTCTTCTTGTCTCCTCAAATTAATTCATCGTTTTATTTTATTTTTTCTCTTCTTTTTTTTTTTTTTTTTGAGTTGGGGTTTCACTGTGTTGCCCAGGCTAGAGTACAGTGGCATGATCACGGCTCACCATACCCTCAAACTCTGGGCTCAGGCCATCCTTCCACCTCAGCCTTCCTAGTAGCTGGCACTACAGGCATGTGTCATCACACCCAGCTAAATTTTTTGGTAGAGATGAGGTTTCACTATGTTGCCTAGGTTAGTCTCAAACACCTAGGCTCAATGGATCTTCCTGCCTTGACCTCCCAAAGTGCTGGGATTATAGGCATGAGCCACCACACCCAGCCTCACCTGTCACTTTCTACCTATACCTACTCAATGTTCTCCCAAAGTGTCCTGTTTCCTCTTCCTTTTTTGGTCTCACATTTTGGTTTTTCACTCCTGTTTCTTCACAAGTCACTTTCTATTTGTCTTTCCTGACTCAGCTGAAATGTCCCTTTCTTCAAGAATATTAATTTTTCATGTCTGAAATATGGTCCCTTTGCACACTGCATGCGTCTCCCACCCTGGGGAGGATCATTCCATAGCTTTCCTCTAAGTGTCGCCCCTGATTAAAATGGACATTCTGTGGATTTTGAGTCAAATGTTAATTGATAGTCAAAAATAAAAAGCACGGAGAGCTGTTATCCTTTAAAACTGAAAGGAAGAACAACGTTCTTCACAAGAGTACAGGAAAAAGAATAACATATACATGAACCAACCCCCAAACCAAAAGAAAGACAAAAAGCCAAGTGGAAGAACAACAACTCTATAAGAACTCAATGATAGGGACGAACTCTCACCTTTCAATAATTAACCTGAGCGTGAATGGACTAAATGCACCACTGAAAAGACATAGAATGGCAAAATGGATAAAATACCACCAGGCAACAATATACTGCCTTCAAGAGACCCATCTCTCTAGAAAGGACATGCACAGACTCAAAGTAAGAGGATGGGAA
>CAUYQG010187729.1:0-18326 GCA_963574415.1 Tarsius wallacei
GCCAGAAAGTGAGAAAACAGGATTTATTGAGAGGACAGAAAAGCTCCCACAGTGGGAGGGGACCCGAAAGGGGTTGTCCATCTGAGGCCCCTGGTGCTTATATAGCCCTAAGTCCAAGCCGATTGGCTAGCACTAGCTGTGAGCTGTAGCTGTTCTGATTGGTCAGTATTAAGGACCAATTGGCAGGAAGTAGGGCCCTAATGGTGAGCTGATTGGTTGCTTTTTGAGCCCAGCAGTGAGGACTTCAGCTCTAGCTTGAGAGGCTCGCAGGGAGCTTATTTACCAATGTTGAGCCTGAGAGGCTTGCCCAAAGTTCACTAATTGTTACCATACGACCTCTCTGTCTGTCTGCCTAGCCTTTCTCTAGCTGTCTCCTGTCTCAACAACAAGACTCTAGAATAAAGATTATTTGCTGACATCGAGCGGTGTGTGTTCCATGACCCCTCTATTGTCCAGGACAAACATGGAAAATAGATCATGACTTACCAAAACTGCTGCAATATAGAATATCACAAATCAGAGGTAGAAGAAACATGATAAAGATTTACTGATTTAAAAAATAAACTCTAAAGTTTGTTCTAAGACTCAGCGTGTGCTCAAGCTTATATCTAAAATCTTTTGGGACTTGATAAAAACTAAGGATCTTGTCCAAACTGCCCATAAGACATAGACACAATGTTTGCTGGAAGTTTCAGAGCTGATTGGCGCTACGTGTTCATGAAGTCCAGGTTGGTGGTGGAGAGCCCTGGTCCAATAGTGTCTTACTTAGAGCAAGATGTTGCTTAGTTGCCTATTGGGCTAAGAATTGGAGACAGAGACAGTGAACTTTTAAGGTCAGAAACAAATTGCTGTCTTAATTTATGGTTTTAAAGGAAGTAAAGATCAGAATCTCCAGGCTGCGAGTCATATTTACTTATTAGGAGCTCTTGGCATCCAACACTATGGGAAGAAGACTATCAAAAAAGAGGAATAAATACTTATCCTCCAAGGAAGAAAACAGAATGCGACAAGATAGTCTCTAATCAAATGTGAACTGGTACAATGTAAATGTATAAATGCAGAACAGACTACAGCATCATTTTTAAATACTAAGGGTATGTATGTTGCACAGAATATATTGGTAGAGCTTATAATATTCCTATCTCTGATTTTCTGTCAGTAAACTAATAATCAGTGATTATAAATTCGCTATGGCATTTTGCTGAAGGAGCCATGGTTTAAGCTTACTGGCCTAGTTCCTTTCTGCTTTTGCAGGAAAGCTGCCTTATAGTCAGGAATGAACAGCTGCTGGCAAGCTGTCAAGAGGTCAAGTGTCTGAGATGCCGTTTCAAAAAGGTTGCTACATCTTTGGGCCAAGATATTCTGGGAATAAAAGCCTACTGACTTTGGCTGAACCCCGTGAAGCAATACCACTGCTGACTGTAGCATATACTCCACAGATTATCTTAAAGCAAGAACTCGTGCTGCAAAGAAAGGAATTTTGTTTCATTTTTTTTTTGACAGCTATGGATCCTAGTGAGTTGGTCTCCTGGGTCATTCATGTCGAGTATAGAGTGAAAGGATTTTCCATTTCCTCCTGGCGCTTCAAATAAAAATAAAAACAGTGTTTATATTTGGGACTCTGCAACAGAGTTCCCAGACAACTCAAACTTTAGCTGAAGTAAAAAATGGCTTTATGTTTTCAAACAATGTCCATTTCCTAGTTGGGACGTGGAACACACATACCTTTTGTCAGAGCATGGATTCTAAAAGAAACTGTTTGTGTAAAGAAGATGCTGTTTGGTGACATGAGAAAACAGCCAGAAGAACGAAGAGATAGCATTCAATCCTGATTCTACCCCCAACCAGCCATCAGACTTCGAGTAGGTCTTTACATCTTTAACGCACCGAATTATCGTGAGAGTGAACAAATAATTCAAAGTATTTTGAGCTGTAACACAAAGTAAGAATTAGCTTAGTTAGAATATTTCTGGTAGTTTCTCTTTTCCATTGTGCCAAACCATTAAAACAGAAGAGCCACAGTATGAAAATAAGAAAAGACAATAAAATAGGACCCAAGCTGTTTAGAGCTGCCTAGGAATGATCCGATGGAAATGATGCAGTGGGGGTTTTCTCCAGACGGTATGCTCCCCTGCCTTGTGCTTCTCCCCCAGAGAGTAGCAGCAGCCATCATTGGCAGCAGAAGCCAGTGACAGCTACGCTTGGGGCTAGAAGTGTTAGCAGAGCTATACGTTGGGACTGCCGGTGAATACCAAGCTTCAAAAGAGACTAAGGCAACAGGCTGGGATTCATGCAGAAATAAAGAGACAGTCTAAGAACAGTCTAAGAACAGTGAAATGGGACAAAAGCTATAGTCATGTAGAACAGTGAAATGGGACAAAAGCTATAGTCATGTAGCCTACTCTTTGAGCTCCCAGTCAAACAGACAACTTATTTGAGACCTAAGCATCCAGGGAAGGGATTCTGGGTATGATTTTCCGGCAGGGACATTAAGAGTTTTGCTAGTCTGGAGTGACATTTGTGATTGTTTTTAATGAAAGTGCACATGCTTGCTTCTGCAATGCTGTGGAAGTAGAAAAATGTGATCAGAGAGCCTCAGTACCCCTTTACTGTGCTGTATTACCGCATCGCTGCACTGCATTTCTCTCTGTAGATATTGCTCTCCTGCCAGGTGCTTGACTACTTCTGCAAGAAAGTCTGGGGTAGAGAGATTTCAGTGGTACTGAGAGGAACCCCATTATTTGCAGATTTTTTCTTTTCCATTTTGCGGCCCCTCCTTCTTTCTTGCTCAGATAAATTCATATTTTTCTTTTTTCTTCTTTTGGGAGTCGGAATCTCACTGTCTCACTCAGGCTGGAGTGCAGGGGCACAATGAGGGCTCACTGTATCCTCTACCTCCTGAGCTCAGGTGATCCATTCGTTTCAGCTTCCCCAGTAGCTGGGACTACAAGTGCAAACCACCACTCCTGGCTAATTTTTGTTTTTTATTTTTGTAGAGACAAGGGCTTGCTATGTTGCCTAGGCTGGTCTCTCCTGGGCCAAAGCAATCCCCTTGCCTTGGTCTCCCAAAGTGCTGGGATTACAGGCATGAGTCATTATGTCCAGCCTAGATTAATATTTTTAGATGAACTATAACTAGCCAGAGTGATAACCCTGCAAATGGCCTCCTCAACCAGGAACACTGCATCTTAGTATTGAGTTAATAGTTTTTTTCATGAAGACTTATTACATATGGTAATGGTACTACATGAAGTCAATTATTTACATGAAGTATGTCATTTGATCCACAGACAGCCCTATGTTACTATGGTATTATCCTGACAATTTCTATAGATAAGGAAATGGAGGCTTCGATGTGAAACTCCGGCTGCTTCTATGACTCTTGTTGCTCACAATCACTCTAACCTACCTCATTCTGGTCAAGTGCTTCTTCCTGTGGTCTCCCATGTCAGCAAACCAGCTCCTGGAGTGAAACCGTGCTCAAGCTAATGAGCTCAAACCCTGCCTAGCAGCAGGCAGCAGACTTCCGTAACCGCTTTCCTTCTCCACTTTTAATCTCAGCCCCTGAATGCATCCTGCATTCGCAACTCACACCTGTTCTCTGTTCCATTTTATGCAACTTCAGTGTATAAAGTTCTGGCCCTGCCTTTTTCCCTAAGCATGCTTTTGGCCTTCCTTTTCAGCTCTATTTTTCAGAACTCAACCCCTTCAGAGTTCTCTCAGTTCTCTTTCTTGGGTGCTGGACTGACCCCTTTACGGACGTTATCCTTTTGCGCTTAGTGAGTTGTTATATCTACTTGACACCCAACCTATCTAGAACTTCATCTACTTTTTCAAGTATGGCTCAGGCTCTTCAACTTGCTCTTAGAAATGAGCCTTTTATCTATTTCTCTTTTGTGATTATGATGATGTCTTTTTAAAGAAAAGCTAATGTATCTCACGCAGCCACTGATATTTCACGGTTAAGCGGTTTGAGGTTGATCCGCCAGTAGAGGGTGTATCGCCCTTGAATACAAACAGAGGGTATGTATGCCTTACATTTTCACTTTTTAGACATTCATGGTGAATTCCTTGGTCCACTACTTAATATTGGGCAAATTGCTACCTTCCCTAAGCCTATTTTTCTGATATAAAAGGATGAGAGAAAAAAATCCTACTACATAGGGATCTTGTGAAAATAAAATAATGTATATGAAGTGCTAGCACAGAGACTTACACATTAAAAGTGACCAAAACCAGTAACTGCGGCTACCATTGATATTACATGATGTAATTCCAGCCTATCTCTTCCTTATAATGACAATGTTTCAGTTCCGACCTCAATCTATCACAGATATATAACAAAGACAGAACCTACATGTGATCAGGAAATGGTAAATTGTTAAGCTGAATTTCAACTTTCAGCATGAACCATGACGTACAAATCATCCGGGATCTGACACTGAGGAAGATGAAAAAAGTAGATCTGTGTAAACTTTCCACCTTATGTCAGAATCTTGCGATATAAGTAATAAATTGTATTTTCTTCTATTGTGTGGGCTTACATGTGTGGGAGACGAATGTTTTCAAAATTCCATCATCTTAATTGGCTTATGAAGAATCATTTTTAAAAAATCTTCAAAGATTCTAGACTTGCTTAGAGCTCAAGTTAAAAATTTAAGAATGTAGAGGGAAAGAGATTGAAAGTGGACCGTAGTGATTTAAAGTCAAATTTGTTTTGGTCTATGAATTTTTTTTTTTTTTACAAAGATTGCCTTTTAGATAAAATAAATACATGTAGGAAGAACACTAGAAGATGATTTTCAAAGATAAATAACATATACAAACATGAATCGATAGAGAAATAAATATGTAGATAGATGTAGACACCATATAAGATAGAAAACCCTATAATAACATCCTGGATGTATTAGATGCTATTCCATTTGATGTACTAGAGTTACATTTAACTCTGTCATGTTTATTTCATCCCTTGCCTGCTTTGAAGAGTCTAATTTTGCTCCATCCTATGCACTGCCAGGAATGTGTAGTATAATGAAAATGGAAGAAGCTAAAATACTCCATTTTTAATGCTTGAACATTACTCGTTTTTATTTTTCTTTTAATTTTTATTTATTTTAATTTTTAATTTTTAAATTTTTATTTTTTTTTGAGTTGGAGTTTCACTCTGTCACCTAGACTGGAGTGCAGTGGCTGCTCCCGGCCACCGCAGCCTCGACCCGCTGGGCTCCGGCGATCCTTCCGCCTCAGCCTTCCAAGTAGCTGAAACTACAGGTGCGCACGACCACGCCCGGCTAATTTTTTGATTTATTGTAGAGATGAGGTCTCGCCAAGTTGCCCAGGTGGGTCTCGAACCCGCGGGCTCAGGCAATCCACTCACTTTAGCCTCCCAAGGCACGGGATTACAGGCTGAGCCACCGAGCCCAGCGAACATTACTCGTTTGATGCATATCTTTGTATATGCCACATCAACACTCAGCTTATTTTTTGAATGGGAGTACTAACACCTACACAGCTTGACTTTATAGGATAAGGTAGTAACTAATAACTTATAAACATTCTTTTTTCACATTAATCACTTTGACAACTATGTGCCTTACCTTTTTGAAACAGTCTCCTTACTGCCTTCTCTCCTTATTATCACAGGCACATTACATGTGCTCCCTTTTTCTGGAATGCATTTCAATCTCCTATCCATTTGTCCAAATCTCTTCCTTCTTTCAAGACTCAGTACAAATCCTAGCTCTACCATAATATCATCATCTCATCAAAACTCCTGCAGCATTTAACATCTTAGACCATACAATTCAACATATTTTTTTGAAGAGTCCATACTCATCAATTGCTCTAAGATTCCTGTTTGATTAACCCTATATTAGGCTGTTCATACCTTATGAATCCCCTTGATGATTATATTGTAAACTTGCAATGTATTTCTTTGCATGTATGAATACAGTGTTTAATCTGTCTAACTAGATTATCTCCTACTCAAGAGCAGGAATTATGTCCTGTATGCTTATAGTGGTGCATACTCTGGGTCCTTCAGGTTTACTTTGTTTGGCAGGCTGTAGTTGTCAAGATTTTGGTTGGGTTATCTCTCCCACAAGCTAACAAAGTAAGGTGACTTTGATTTTATGCTTGTTGCATTTCCTTAAAGCTTAAGGAAGTTTAGCTTAAAGCTGCCTCCTTACATATTTTAAGTTCAGCCCAAACTTTTACCCATACATAGTGAACTGTAACCTAGCTGGATGTGTAAATAGACTGTCATCTACTCTTGTGTGCCAATAAGAGTCAGCCAACTGTTCAAACTTTGTTAAAATAAGTCAAACATTGAGCTGTAACCAATCTAGCTGTTTTTGTACCTCCTTTCCATTTTCTGTACATCACTTTCCTTTTTCTGTCTATAAATCTAGCACGTGCTCGTGCTGGGGTCTTTCTGACCCTATTCTGGTTCAGAAGCTGCCCTATTCATGAATTGTTCTTTGCTCAATTAAACCCTGTTAAATTTAATTTGACGAAGGTTTTTCTTTTAACAGTTATTTATGGTCTAATTACTTTTGTTGACAATCCAGTTTCTCAGATATGTCATTGGGATTCCTAGCAGACCTTTGAGGAATGGTTACCATACGTTACATGTGTTATGAAAGATGGACCTGGGATTGAGTCAACTTTTACCACTTACAAGCACCGTAATCCTGGGTAAATAGTTTAACCTCCCCAAACCTCATTTTGTTTGACTGTAAAATGGGAATATTAATTGTATCACTCTCAAAGCATTGGTTGTGAGCCTTAAATGAGGGTAGATGTGGGGAATAGATGAAGTAGCACATGAAACTATAAGTGCATGTTATAGACATATTAGCTCATGAGAGAGGTTAACAGAGGTTAATATAACGGAAGTTAATACAAATGGAGTCACACAGCTTGTAGGTGGCAGAATGGGGACATGAGTCTAGACATCTGACTGTAGAATCTGGACTTTTAACCACCACACATTCAATATAAGTATGATCCATACCTGGAGAGCCTTAAAAATATTTTCTACTCCTTGAGGCAGAAAATATAAATCTCTCCTCAAACAAAACAAAACGTTAATGTGTAATCACCTGGATCTCTCCAAGAGATAAGGACAGAGGGTCTTTCTTTGCTCACTTTAAGTAACAGTAAAGATATAAAACCCCTTAACTGGGAAGGTTTGAGTGCACAATGAGAGACTTAACCTTGATCGTGGCTGGCAGTGACTTGGGCTTACTTTGGCTGCAAATGGTTCTTTTTACCCCATAAGCAATACAAACTCTCCAAGGCATGCTTTATTCTTTGTCACAAAGGGAAACTTAGCGTTGATGTGCTTTGTGCCAGGCAGGTGTTGAAGCACTAACTCCAGTTCACTCAGAAACGGCCCTGTTCTCACCACTTTAAATGTGGGATCTTTCCAGGGCTTGCTCATGAAGGTTCAAAGCTTTATGCTAGATCATAAGTCAAGTTTTAAAAATGGCGTACTCACTTGCTATGTAGCTGGTGTGCTCACGAAGTTGTCCTTGCTGCTTGGCGGCTGGCGAACATACCCTTCCAATCACTGGCTTTAACCCATCAAGAAAGTTTCACTCCCGTAAATTTCTTAACAATTTTAGAAAAAAAAGAAAGCTCAGAAGTTTTTAAAAAGCGTTGACAAATCAAAGTGTTGCTCTCGATCCACTTGAGAGCCATGTATGCATTGTCTGCTGCATTGCCAAATGCAGTCCTGATGCTCTTGGGAAGATTATGGAGAACCATTGGCCAAACCTACTCTGTGTGTCTCACAAATACGCAGAGCTCATGATCAGGGAAGAAAAAGTAACAAATGTAAGAAGCCATGTTTACTCATTTCTGCGTACCAATATAAAAGCCCCTGAGTCTGTGATGACGTGTAGTTCTCAGAAAGATGTACTGAAGACAAAGCAGGATAGAGCACACAGCCCCCTATGCCTCTTGCCTGGGTCACTACATTCCTTAAAAGATAAATGACCTTAGTCCTTGTCTTTTCCTACACATAAAATCATGTCTGATGGGGTTAGTGATCATGCTTCTGTAATCTGTAACCAGATGTATTCTTACACCAACCTTGTGATTCTGCTTCAACGTAACTTCTGAGCAAGTTTGACACAATTTTGCATGTACTGAACTGCTCTTCCCCACCCACCTGTTTATAAGCAGGAGGCCGAAATACTGCGTGGGAGCCATCTGACAGAACCATTCTAAAAGGCCTCTCCCAGGCTATAGGCCTCAGTCTATAGTCCTCAGTAAGACTCCTGAATACAACTAACTTTAATTCTTTAGAAACTTATTTTTTCTTGTTTAGGGGTACCCAGTGGACTCCTAACGAGCTAAGAAGATTTCACTCAACCTTGTGTTATGTACTCTGGACTCAACATTCTCTTTCTACTATCAAGCCTTCCTGTCCTGCTCTGTCTTCCCTGGGAACATCACTTTCTGCCCCAAATCTGACAAGTCAATAAGGATTTATTGACATATTAGCCATTTATGCTCTCAACTATGAGTGATTAATAAAGGAATTTATGAAAGCAAATCAAGGAAGGGGGCAGGGAGTTTTGAAAATGTCTCTCTCCAAAGGAGTTCCACAATCTTTAATGTTTTAGTAGAGATGACTTTCTTAGGGATAATTTCTAGGGTGAGAAAGAGGCCCAAATGAAACTCAAATCTCTCCTCATGACTGAAGTTCTCTCATTACAATGACTTTTTCCACCACAACTAGCCCTAAGGGTCTACTACTCATGTTAAACCAGTCTTCTGGTTTTAGTTTAACCCAGTGTTAGTAAGCTAATATTTTCAATAGAGAGCATCATAAAGATAAGGGAGAACAATAGATAGATAATTATAAAACCATAAGTAGAATTCAAGTAGCCTTTTTTCAAAATAATAGATTCTTGTGCTAAGAGGCCTATATTCTTGTACTATACTTGATTTCCAAAGGGCTGATATAACTTGACAAATACCTTGCTTGGTGGAATAGACATGTTAGGCTTTCCCAGCCTACTCTTACTACTACCTAAAGTGCTCCCAAAGCCTTTGTTGATAGAATGGGTTTAGGCTTCCACATTTGTATTAGGGGACCCTTCTCTTATGGCCTCCATAGATGACTAGACCAAGAATGAACAAAGACCCAAGCAGAGCCAACTAGAACTCCTTTTGGGAAAATTTGAATGAGAAATAGGAATTAAAGCCCGTTGGCATTGAGCACTGGTGTCCCATGGCCAAATAGTATTGGGCAAGGAGTTGACATAATGGAGATTGAAAGTCATGAACAAAAGCATGTTAGATAGAACACAGCTATAATAAAAGAGTTAACATTTATTGGGTGCTTACTATGCTGTGTGTTTTAAATGCTGTAAATATCTAAACTTATTTTATCCTTAAGATGACTCATTTTACCTATACAATTGTTGTAGAGAATAGGTATTATTATCTCTCTGAAGATTGAGGCTCATGAATTTCAAATGATTTTTAAACTATTTTTATTTTAGAGTTGGAGGGTACAAGTAAGGATTTACTACATAAGAAGGTTGCATGCAGGTGAAATTTGGACTTTTAGCTGGCCCACTGTCCCCCTGATAGTGGACTAGGTATCCAGTGTGTTACCATATGCCTCTCTCCTTCCCTCCTCTCTCTCACCACTAGCAGTGCCCCGTGATTGCTGATCCCACCCTTGTGTTCATGTGACCAGTGATCAGGGCCCACTTATGAGTAAGAACATTAGGTATTCAGGTCTTTGTTTCTGTGATAATTCGCTTAGTATGATAGTCTCCTGCTGCATCCGTGTGGCTGTGAAGGCTATTATCTTGTTCTTCCTTATGGCTGCATAATACTCCATCATGTGTATGCACTACTTTTTCTTTATGCAGTCCATTTTTAATGGGTATCTAGGTTGGTTTCATCTTTTTGCTATTGTGAAAGGTGCTGCAATAAGCAGGCGTGTGCAGGTGTCCTTTTTTGTAGAATGATTTATGTTCCTTTGGGTATAGTCCCAGAAGAGGAATTGCTGGGTCATATGGAAGCTCAATTTTTACTTCTTTGACAAATTGCCATGCTGCTTTCCACAAAGTTTAAACTAGCTTACATTCCCACCAACAGTGTAGAAGTGTTCCCTTTTCTCTGCAGCCACACCTGCACTTATTGTTTTTTGACTTATTAATGATAGCCATCTTAGGTGGTATCTCATTATAGTTTTGATTTGCATCTCTCTGATGATAAGTCAGGCTGAGCATCTTTCATGTGTTTGACTGCTTGTATGTCTTCCTTTGAGAAACATCTGTTCATGTCCTTTGCCCACTTTCTAAATGGAGTTATTTGTTTTTTCTTTCAATTCATTTTTTTCTTTCAATTCCTTGTAGATCCTAGATGCATAGCTTGCAAATATTTTTTCCTATTCTGTGGGCTGTCTCTTTGTTCTCTTGACGGTTTCTTTTACTGTGCAAAATCTTTTCAGTTTGATAAGGTCCCACCTGTCAAACTTAGCTTTGGTTTCATTTGCTTTGGAGGATTTAACCATGAATTCATTGCCTACCACAATGTCCAGGAGAGAGTTCCCTAAGACTTCTTCTAAGATTCTTATAGTCAAATGATCTTCTTATTGTGAGACCAAAAAACAAAAAACAAACAAACAAACACGTGTGGGAACTAGGATTTCCAACCCAAGTAGTCTCCTTGAAAGGAGAATTCCAGTTTCCTTTCTATACGATTACCACTCTCAATACTTCACAACTGCAATACTTCACAACTGACATCAGACGTGTCGTGCTTTTTTAAAAAATTTCTCCCACTCCAAATAATTCTCCATATTTTCAGGCAGACCAACTAGAGGTCCTACAACTCAGTTCTCACACTGTCTTTCTGGAGATAGAATCAGATCCTATGGGTTAAGGACTCAGTCCCATGAGACTGTTCTCCTTCAGATGCTAATCTCCTCTGTTTCTAACTGACCAGCAATAAATCAAGAATCCCTTGACTCCCTCCTCAGATTTGATAATTTCCTGGAAAGGTCACAGAAATCAGAGACACTTTATTATACTAAGATCTGTGGGGAAAATATGAGGAAGGACACAGTGCCTCCACGCCCTAGCTGAGCACACCATCCTCCTAGCACCTCCACCTGCTCACCAACCCAGAAGCTCACAGTTGATTAAATCATTGGTCAATGGCAATTTAACAATCCAACTCTTCTCCTCTCCCCACCCTGGAAGTTAGGGCTCAGAGAACAGGGCTGAAAGTTCCAACCCTCTAATGTTTTAGTTCCCCTGGCAACCAGCCCCCATCCTTAAGAGCCTTCCAAAAGTCACTTCATTAACATAAACTCAGCTGTGGTTCAAAGGGGCTTCTTAAAAATAACAAAAGGTGCTCCTTTCAACTTTATTGCTTTTATTGCTGAGGAAATCAGGAGGGTCTTAGGGGCTCTGGTCAAGAATGGGAATGAAGACCAAAATATACGCTTCTTATTATGTCACAATAATGCACAGGTTCCAGAGAGAGAGTTCTAGAATCTTCTAGACTGAGTTGTCCCTCTGAACAAGAGCTAAGAACCTTAATGGACTGTGGAGAAATAGGAAAATGAAACATGCAACGAGAGTTAGGAAAACTTGGGCTAAGAAAATCTGTTAGACGTCTGTCTGCTGTAATCGTTTGGGTGAAAAATGATGACAGTCTAGATTAGACAGTAACAGTGAGGACAGAGAGATGGAGGCAGGAATAGAGACATGATTTTGGAAACAGAATAAACAAGAGCTAATGATGAAACTGACGTGAGGGAAACAAAAAGAGAATTAAAGATCACTAGTTGCTTTACAGCTTGGGTGACTGAGTTTAGATTTATAAATTTTAAAACATTTTGAGCCGGGCTCGGTGGCTCAGCCTGTAATCCCTCGCCTTTGGGAGGCTGAGGTGAGTGGATTGCCTGAGCCCGTGGGTTCGAGACCCGCCTGGGCAACTTGGCGAGACCTCATCTCTACGATAAATCAAAAAATTAGCCGGGCATAGTAGCGCACGCCTGTAATTCCAGCTACTTGGAAGGCTGAGGCGGAAGGATCGCTGGAGCCCAGCAGGTTGAGGCTGCGGTGGCTGGGAGCAGCCACTGCACTCCAGTCTGGGCGACGGAGTGAGACTCCAACTCAAACAAAACAAAACAAAAAACAAAAACATTTTGAGCATTTATTAGTTGCCAAGAAGGAGATGGGGGGGCAGGTGAGAGATGGAGTCTCTCATAAAGAGCTTCTCTTCTAGTGTGCGATTCAGATGATAAATAAACACAGACACAACACAACTTCAGATAGTGAGAGACTGAAGAAAATCAAGCAGTTGAAGAAGGGAAGAGGGTCGCCATATGGAGGGCACAAGAGCCACTTTGGATAAGATAGAAGAGGAGAAGGGCGATACATGATGCTCTGAGGCACAGCCTTCAGGAGGAAGAGTTAGCAAACATGGAGATGCCATGAGCAAGGAGAAAATGGGGTGCACTGAAGGATTCCCAAGAAGGTCAGTGAAGCTTCCCCTATGAGAACAAGAGAGTCAGCAGCAGAAGGCAAAGAGAGGGACCAGGGGCTGAATAATGAAAAGCCTTAAAGGCTTGTCTAAAAGTTTAATGGGAATACAGTGGAGGACTTTAAGTGGGAGAGTAACACGACTTGAGCTAAGTTGTAAAAAGATCACTTTGGCTACTTTGGTGTGGAGCAGACTGCAGAGAAATCAGAGTGGAAGCAGAGACCATTTAGGAGAAAATTACAGAGATGCATATGGTTTGGTCAGTGGGTTAGGGGACGTGACGTCCACACCATCTTTTGAAAGAGGAGCTGACAGAATTTGGGGTATACTGGTGTACTGAGGGGTGGTCAGCAAAATCAAGGTTGGCTCTTAGGTGTTTGACTCTAACAACTGAGTCAAGGAAGTAGATCTGGGGGAGACAATAAGAGTTATTTTTTGCTTATTAGACATCTAAGCAATAGGCAGTTGGATACATTAGCTGGTAATTTTGAAAGAAGTGCAGGCTGGGGAAATAATTTGTGTAAGTCATAGGAATACAGTGAGAAGTAGAAAGCCAAGAGGAGGATGAGTCCTGGATATGAGATGCAGATTCAGTTAGAGCAGGGACTAGGTTTATCCTGGATCACTCCAGCATTTAGAAGTCAAGACGTGGAAAAACGCCTGTACAGAGCATGAGAAGAAAGCAGTCAGAGAGGCAGTTTCTAAGAGCTGAGTAAGAGGAAATTAGGAAATTAAGTATTGGAGAAAATATGGCTTGATCTAGGGTTAGGTTTAAAGACAACAATGATGGCAAACTAACAGTGGGATAACCATAGCATAATCTTGCACAGTTACTAAAGCAAAACAATCCCTTATAATGCCAAGTGCCTGCTGTCGTACAACAGATGTTTTGGCAGCTGTCAAATCACACCAAGAAGGGCGATGCCTTCTCCATATTCTACAGAGCTTGTCCTATTTCATATACAGGCTACAGCTTTCTGGAACCTATTAGATATCTGGCTCTCCATTGCCTTATGTGGGATTCTCCAGAAAGGAAAGGAAAGAAGATGGGAGAGAAGGGAGAAGAAACAATTTTCTATCAAGGACCAACAGCGCGCCATGCATGATACTACGTGCTTTATGTATTTTAATCTCATTTTTGCCCTTTTAACAACCCCATGAGGGAAGTATTATTAATTTGCATTTACAGATAAGGAACTCTGTGCAGAGAGAGGGTAAGCAAATTATCCAAGGTCAAAAACTTATTAGAGGCATTAATACTCATTGCTCTGACTCCTGAATCAACTTATGTCCACTGCATAATGTTACTTCTTTAATGTACTTATCTCATAAGACCTATATGCTAATATTTTTGCCTTAATGTGAGGAAGAGAGATAATATCTTTCATTTATCAGTGATACAGTGTGGAGTTTTGTTTTCCCATCCAAATCGCAGCTTAGGAGGCATTCACTTTCCTGGAATTGGGCCTTTGGGACTGGGGTGATTTAGTGAGTGAGTTATATAAAAATATGCCTAGATTAGAGTAGGCTTGAGTCTCGATGTAATCATTTCACCTACAACATTGAAGAACTGTGGAGCTGTCACTATAAAATGCACTCTTTCCCAGTTTAATGCTATTCCTCGCCTCTCACCAGAGCATTTTTGACAGGAGTACGTCTATTTTAAAGTATCCAACTTAAAATTTTAACAAAGCCACAGTGTTCTAAGGATGGTTAATTTGAAAACTGAAGTTCATTTTGCAAAACTCTGAAAGATACTTCCTAATAATTTCTCACGAAACAAAAATTAGAAGCTTCTTAAGGGAATTGCGAAATGAGATTTCCTTTTGCAACAAACTGAGTGTCAAGTGGGATCAAAGATGATATTACCTGTCACTCCTGATGATACAGAGATAATAATATCTCTGGTCATAACAAGAACGTGGGGACTCAATTACGTTTATTTATGTAACTTTTTGAAATTCAGAAACACTAAAATGGAGTGGGAAATCATCAAAGAAAGTTGGTCCAGGTTAAAAATCATCTTGGAATATGCAAGGAAAATTATTTCAGTAACGCTTGGATGTGGGAATCCTAGCAGAAAAGTAGGGAAGAACATGAATTGGAAGCAGAACTTTGATTAGATGATATATCCAGCTCCGAGATGGCAGGACCATATCGGTTTTTGCACAGTAAGAATTCAGTAAATGAGCAAATGAATGGGGGAGGAATGCAGTTCTTTTGAGTAAATGCATTACTATGGCTGAAAATAAATCCACCTCAAATAAAGAAATGTAGCCTTTTCAGCCTGATAGAAACGTATGGTAAGGCAAGATTTCCAAGTTCATCAGCATGTGATTGGGCTGCTTGGGTGCGTCAAGCAAATGAGTGTTACAAGTTGTCTAGTTCACTTTCCTGCTTAGGGGCACATCTCTGATGATTGTGAGAATGAGGAAGGAAAAATCAAGAAAGGAACACAGAGCCAGAGAAGAATGTCTAAGTGCTACATGAGAGTTGAGCAAAAGACCTAAAGGGAGCATTGATCATCTTTTACTTTATAAACAGAATGTACAGTCATGCTTTGCTTAATAATAGGGACAAGTTCTGAAAAATGTGTCCTGAGGTAATTTCATTGTTATGTGAACATCGCAGAGTGTATTTACATGTACTTAAACCTACATGTTACAGCCTACTATACACCTAGGCTATATGCTATAGCTTATTGCTCCTAGGCTACAAACATGTACACATATTACTATAATGAATACGGTAGGCAACTTTAACCCAATGCTAAGTATTTATATATCTGAAAATAGAAAAGTTACAGTAATAATGCAGAATTATAATCTTACGGGGCCACCACTGTATAAAGGTCCATTGTTGATTGAAATATGGTTATGCTGCTGATAATTGCACTTTATTAGAGATATGAATCTACTAAAATTATACCTAGAAATGTAATAAAATAAAGTAAAAATGTATTAAATACTAAAGAATTTAAGTAATACCTTTTAACATTTAAAAACCAAGTTACTTGCAGACCAGTTAAATATTCCTTTTTTAAGATTTTAAAAAATCATCTACCAAAATTAAATGGAAACAATTCTAAATTTATACTAAACCAACCCTTAACTATTTGTTCATCCTACCAAGATCCGTGCATAAATAATAGCCTAGGTGGGAAATAACAGGAATGATGCTGTTAAGCATTTCAGAATTAAATTATTATTTAGAACGAGATTATTTGATTTAATTTCAGATTTTCTTTTTCTAAAGACTAGGTGTTAACATTTGCCATCTAATTCTTTTAATAATGTCACCAATTTCATTTTTCATCACTGGCTTTAAAGTATTGGAGATCATTTTTAAAAATTGACTATGTATCTACTCTATGGAGAATGTTACTGAATCACTGTTCCAAGTGATGCTGCAGGTAATGGCTGAAGTTTGCTTTATGCACAGCTCTGAAAGAAGTCATTCTGATGCTGTCACAGCTTCTGCATTGGTCCTATGTTTCTCCTCTAGATAATCTTTTAAACCTCCTGAATTTCCGAAATCTGTTTTTCCCGGGTTCCATTTCTATATGTCTTCATCTTTTCTGGCTAAAAACAGTTCTGGAAGACTTATTAAGAATTAGTGGAACTGGTTTGCCTTCCTAGAAAAACTGTTTTTTAGCAAGGTTCTCTCAAAACCAAGGCACAATAATTGAATGATTTTATTTCAGTGACTGTGCAAGCTGCTCTTTTTTCTGTCACTTTTTAAAACTGCGTCACAGTATGAACGAAACCAGCATTCTATGGGCTTCCTTTATCAGCAGAAAAGATGGACTCGCATTGTTTTTTTGTTGTAGTTTTTTGTTTTTTAGTAATAATGAAGTTTTATGATGGACAGATAGAGAATTGGGGAGATATTTTTGAGCAGGAAGGCTTATTAGGACTTCTTAGGCAGCTTTTTGGCAAAGAAATCCATAAAGATGGATGTGAATGAGAGTGAATAAATCTATATTTTAATTTTAAAGTTCACTTCACATACTGTTGACAGAAGATGACAAATTGGGGTCCTGAAGAACATTCATCAACAGTATCAACCTGCTCTCATTTAACCGAAGTACTACATTATGGATTTGCTCTCAGAAAGGATAATACTGGAGTTGATGATTGTTTGAAACCAAACATTTTACATTAATGTGTTTCGGGAAAAGAAATACTAATTTCTGGTCAAAGTTTAGCTCTCTAATAATGGAATGAGAAGTCAGAATCTTTTTTTCTTAGTTCAGGGTGACACCCCAAAACATTACAGCCAATTATTTTCCATAATTCCCTCAACTCTCACTAGGTAGGGAGTGCCTTACTTCTTTACATATGGTCTCTAGATGGACTCAACTTTAACCAATATTTTAATACATGCTCTTTTATTCTCTTCCAATGACAGTTTCACATAGTTGAACCTCAAAGCACATGCCACCAATGACCCTGAGAGCCATCTAGTTTTTCTGAATATATATATATATTTGGTTCTTAAATGCTTCTGTTGGTCAGATATATTTCTATTTCTCCATCAAATGTGAGTTTATATTTCATAAACTCAAAGGCAGACATTTAAAAAACATTTGTGTCCTTTCTAAAATTGGGGCATGTTTTATAATAAACAATGGTAGCTGATATTTGATGGAAAATTATATCTCATTTTATAAGTGCTTCTTATGCTGTATTTATTTCAAGTGTTACAATATTGATCTTAGTCTCTTAACTTTTTATATTTTTCAAATTTAGAATTTTCTTAGTTGTTTTCATTGCTAAACCTGACTGCAGATTTGTTGCCAATCATTAATAAGTGTAGTCAGGCTCCTCTGAACTTTTTTCTTGACTAGGCCTCAACCTTGGCTGGGACTACAAACTCCAGCATATTTTGTATAGTCCATCCTGACCCTTCTCCCTCACCACACTAAGAGACTTGAATAAACATTAGCACAGCTTCTAACAGTTCAAGGCAGAGTCCCTGAAGTGACCTAGACATATTGCTCACTCCTTAGAGTTCCTGGCTGAGAAAGCTTAACATTGCCAAAAGAAATTACTATTTGTTCCAGCCAAAACCTGACTATAGCCCCCCTGACCTCCTTGTCTTATAATATTTACTTTAGAAAATTTGCAATTGTAAACTATTTTTCTATCTCTTTAAGATGGAAATCATCTACAATCCAGAAATGTCTTTCTCAAAGACCTGGGAGCCAGTCCTATGAAGCGTAATTATCAAGACCTCTCAGTCTCTGTGGCAGGGTAAGAGTCTAACTCTGATAGACACCAGTCAGCAAACACTGATAGCCTAAATGCACTGGCCACCTCCCCAACAATACCCATTCAGTCCCTTTCCTGAAGCACACTGAGATCTTAAAAGGTCTCCTACCTTTTGTTTCAGTGAAGTTGAGCTCAGTTTATATTGAAGTGTCTCTCTCTTACACAGCAGTTTGAGTAAAATCTATCCTTGTCATTTCTTAACAATTTTCCATCAAGTACTTTCTTCTGGATGATATCTGTCTAGGATCTCCTGATTAATGAGTACATTTATGTGTAATGTTTTTAGCATATTTTATTTTTTAAAGAGCATTTATTTATTTATTTATTTATTTATTTTCCGAGTTGGAGTCTCACTCTGTCGCCCAGACTGGAGTGCAGTGGCACACTAACAGCCACCCCAGCATCAACCTGCTGGGCTCCAGTGATCCTTCTACCTCAGTCTTCCAAGCAGCTGAAACTATAGGCACGTGCTACCATGCCTGGCTAATTTTTTATTTTATTATAGAGACAAGGTCTCGCCAAGTT
>CAUYQG010187731.1:0-11463 GCA_963574415.1 Tarsius wallacei
GAGTTGGAGTCTCACTCTGTCACCCAGACTGGAGTGCAGTGGCCGCTCCCGGCCACCGCAGCCTTGACCTGCTGGGCTCCGGCGATCCTTCCGCCTCAGCCTTCTAAGTAGCTGGAACTACAGGCGCGCGCTACCACGCCCGGCTGATTTTTTGATTTATTGTAGAGATGAGGTCTCACTTGTCCAGGCGGGTCTCGAACCCACGGGCTCAGGCAATCCACTCACCTCAGCCTCCCAAAGGCGCGGGATTACAGGCTGAGCCACCAAGCCCGGCTCATATCATTTGTTTAACTTGTTGAATAAAGTAATTAGTACCTGGGAACCTGCCTGTCTGGCAGGATATATTGGTGCAGCTAACAAAGTTTATGCCTTCAGGCCATGCATTGGAATTTGATTTAATTTGTCCCAAGGTTAGGGAAGACGCGGGGCGATTTTGGCATCTCCTCCATCTCTGTCTCAAAATCTTTTGTTGCCTGGGCAGAGTGCGGCAGCATCGGACCATTTTAGCATGGATGGGGACTCCAGAAGCTTTCCTGCTGGAGTCTGGCTTGCTTTATGAATGCAGCTAAACAGCTACCAACATGCTGGGGAGATGCCATCTCAGAGTCGCTGGGATCAAGCCTGGGGAAGAGACCCTCCCCAAGCATCCTGCTACTGTGGCCCCTGCAGTGACTTTTCTATACTACTGTGAGCTCCTTGGGGTGGAGACTTTATTTCATTCACTGTCTCTGCGTCTGTGTCCCAGACATGGAGGGACTCGCTTTCCATCCACCTTATCCTGTCCCCTCTGTGTGGTACTGATTCTCAGCTTCAGAGGAAGGACAAAAATCAACCTGTTTCCCTCCCCGTGGCCTCTGTACAGCCAGCTGACATCCTCCTGACCATTTTTACCCTTTTTCCCATGCTGTTCTCCCAGACAAAGCCCTTTCTCTCTGTCTTCGACTGTCTGAATCCTCCCTGCCCTTTTAGTTTCAGTTTTAGCCTTCCTTCCTCTGGTCCTTTCTTCCCTGGACTGCTCCAGATGGCGTAATGCTGGGAGACAGTGTTGTACAGAGATTAAGGGCACAGGCTCTGGAGCCAGATGGCTTGGGTTTAAACACCAGCTGTATTGCTCATTTGCTGTGTGATCTTGGGCAAATTACTTAACCTCTCTTTGGCCTGATTTGCTCATCTCTCAAATGGGAGCAGATAGTGTCTTGTGAGGATAAATGACTTAATCTACAGGTAAAGTACATTAACTTTGCTGGTAGATGGCGTGTGCCATCTAAGGGTGAAACCATCATAATGCTGACCTCTCCCTTCATCTTCTGGGGACTCTCCACCTTCAGGATGCTGCTGGGGGTGTGAGCCTTTTCTTGCATCCAGCGACTCCTGGCCAGCACATCCCTTCTCCTGCTCTTAGTTCCCCCAGGGAGTTGAGTTAGGTGTGAGGCCGGCTGTCCCCTTCTTGATCACCCAGGCAAGTTGCTGGCTGGCTGGCAGGATGTCTGTGTCCTCCATCAGCTTTCATGTACTGGGTGCTCTGTGGCAGATGCTGGCCTTTGCAGATAGAGAGAACCCCTTTATAGGTGTGCCATTCAAGGGAGGAGCCTGTGAACACCAGGACCCAGCCCAGAGGTGGGATGAGGGAAGAGGAGATGCTTGGAGGTCCTAACCTGGTGGCAAAGTACCTTGTCTTCCAAGCTCCATAGGCTGGGGAAGAAGACAGGCAGACTCAGGGTTGCCATCCTTGTCTTTGGGTCTCTGCAGGGCTGTCAGGGGCTGCTTTCAGACTGAGCTAGGACCCAAGGAGAAGAAGAGACAAGTTTTTGGCTCAATAGCAAGGTGACCTGATAACCAGAGCTACCCAAAATGTCAGGGGCTTTGTAAGGTAATGAGCTCCCCATTACTGGAGAAGGTAAGTACAGCCTTGAGTGGGCTCTGTTGTGCCGGTAACATGTCTTAAGAGCTTACTATGTGCTAAGCCTTGCGTTAATCCCTTTATTATCTCATTTAATCCTCCCCATAGCTTTATAAGTGTAGGCAAAATATAATATGATTACCCTCATATTATACATAAGGAAATCAGCCTAGAACGTTTGTGGGATATACTCAAGCGAGACAGGCCAAGGTGTGATCCCAGCTCGACTATTTACTATATATTGCTGGGTACATGGTTTTTGATTCCTTTAAGTTTCTGCACCTGAAAATCAATGATCACAAAGTACACAAAGTGCTGTGTTCAAAGTTAAGTGTTCAGCAAATGTGAACTACTCTTGTTCTCAGGTGAGGTCATGTCTTCCTGAACACAGCTGGTTTCAGTAGGTTTTTTTCTGATCAGGTCATGGTAGTCCTGGGTTGAATCAAGCCCCCATCCCTTCTCTTACCTGTGGTTGAAAGTCTTGGCAGTGCCAAGAAACACTTCCTCAAAGAATGTTCTGCAGGATATTAGTAGGTAACCGTAAAAAAGACATCTTGATCAAAGCAGTTTGGGAAACAGTGGGCTAAACAAAGCTAACTCAGTTATTTCCTGCAGGACTTCTCAGAGCTTTTAACATGCTAATGTGCATTATGATCTCCTAGAGACGATTACAGTGTTTCCTAAGTTTATTTCATTAAGAACATCTCCCTGGCCTTTTAGTTTTGGTTTCATTGTCCAGGACTGTTCGCTGACTCTCTAGCCAGTAACTTCTGGGAAAGCTCATGCCTCTCTGGTTATTGGCAAAGGGGCAGGGAGTCATCAAGACAAGAGGCTGTCGTGCTAGCTAGCCACCAGGAGAATAGCCACCAGGAGACTGGCTGTCCCCAAGTCTTGGCCAGGAGTTTCTCTCATGTGGTGACATCAGCAGGTGTAGGCAGCTGTGTGATGTGGACTCATTGACACCTGCTTATTTATGCTGGTAGCAACCATGGCAGTAAGAGAAGTGATAGCATGTACCGTGCTCAGGACATTCTTGAGCACATGGGTTTCATATATCCTTTCTTCCACTCAAGCCTGCCCCATGTGCTTTAATTCTCTAATTCTAAATGCAGTCGTCTCCCAAGTACTGTTCCAGGACCGCCTTCTGAGGCCACCAGAATGTCAGGATCACTTGGTCTTTTCCTCATTGTCATTTCTGGGTCACTAAGATTCGTACTGCCTGAGATGTGTTGTTCTTGCTGACCGAGATGTTTATTTATTCTACTGATTCAATACATCCCATGTCTACCCAGAAAACATAATAGATCAAATATTCCCAAGCACGCATAGCCACAGCAGAACCTCTTACAAGGTACACTTCCCTTTCTTATTATCTAACCTAATTATTTCTCCCTATTATAGCACAATACATTTTCCTCCTAACCACTGGTCCACTTGGGAATCATGTCTTGAAGACAGCTAGGGAAAAGGGGGTGAGGGGCTTTGCAGGTGGGGAGTGGAGGGCTCCGTGTGCGGGCTTCAGCTCTGGTAGAGCCTAGGGTTACTTGGCGGGGGGTCAGCTTTCAGCCCAGGAAGTGTCCAGCCAACTGCTCCTGACCCTGTGGCCTCTAGGCCCTTTTGAAAAAGAAAAATGAGTCAGCATCAGCTCCGGCGTAGTTTGCTTCGCTCCTAGTCGGTGCCAGGGCCCCAGACACCAGGGCTGTAATTACTTATGCTGTCGAGAGAAGGGAGTTCTTAAAGTGATTTATCATGGAGGCGACAGAAAATGACAATTGCTCATCACTTAAAACAATGAGACTGCCAGCTGCTGACCACGCAGGTGTGGGCATGTGGGGTGGCAGCGTTCCATCCCTACAGGACTTCATTGGCCGAGTTAATGAACGATTAGTCCTCCAGAGGCATCCCCTCCAGGGAGAAGCACCCAGGGTTGGGGTTGTGCCTCCTGCATGGGCCCTTCTGAGCTGTTTTAAAAACATGTATCAAACCTTTACTGTATCAGACACTGCGCTGAGTATTTTGTGTCTGTGATGACATGAGGCAGGAATTATCTCCCAGGTGTGTTGAGAACCCCAGGGGGGCAGAGGGCTCCACAGTTGGGCCACCCTGAAGGTCAAGACAGCCCGTCGCCATGGTAACTGGTCAGCCACATCCATGCAACCACTCCAGGACCTGGATAGGAGTGGATGGCATGACTTAAGATTCCAGAGGCAGCAGTGAGCTTTGGGGTTTTGGGTGCCCCTGTATTTCACCCCCAAATCATAGGTGCCCCTGACTTCCTCCCTCAGTGTGGCAGCTGGAATGCTCTTTTCTGTCTTTTCTCATGTCTCTGCTTTCCTCTGGCTAGCCTTAGTACCCATTTGCTGATTCTCCATGCTCTGGCCTGGAGAAAAGCCCTCTGCAGCACAGCCCTCCCCTGACCTCCCTAGGCGTAGAACACGTTTCTCACCGTCCTCTTTCCTCAAGAGGTGTCACAGTGCAGTGGAGAACAGCACTGCCGCTGTGTCTGACTGCCTGTGTTCAAGTCCCAGCTCTGCTTGTTAGCTGTGTGACCTTGAGCAAGTATTACACCCCCTTTGTGCCTTGGTTTCCCCACTTGCAAAATGGAGGTATTAGAAGTATCATTAAAGGAGTTCTTGCGTGCAAAGTACTTAAAATGGCTTCTTGTGGGTGTTACTGTGATCACCTCCGCTAATGAATATCTTGAACACCTATCCTGTACCAGTGCCAGGACTGATGCTGGGGGTGCAGTGGTCATCCTCACAAACACAGCTGTGCCCTCAATGTGCTTAGCACCTTCTCGAGCACACCGACCTTAGACAGATCATCATACGAATGACTGTGTACTTAAAATCATGACAAAGGTTACACGGAGGAAATACAGAAGCTTGGACAGCATTTTGTAGGGGGATGTGACCTGTGTGGGAGACTAGGAAGGGTTTCCTAGGGAAATGATGTTTAAATTGAATTCTGAAAGATGAATATGGAGGTCACTAGACAAAATGAGAAAAGAAGAGACTGTTTTATGAATTAAAAAGAAAAAGAAAGAAAGAAAGAAAGAAGAGAAAGACAATAAAGGAGAAAGCAAAGCATGTGCAAAGGTCCTGGGGTGGGAAGAAGCATGGCATTTTTGCAAAGATGAAAGACTAGTGTAGACAGGGCACAGATGGAATGAATGATGCTAGGGGTAAGTGCCTATTTTCCTCTCCTGGTGTTTTCTGGCCTCTCTCTGCTCCTTCCTTCTCTCCTCTCAGAGAGGACAAGTGATGACTAATAACTTTGCAGGGAAAGCTAAGTATGCTGGACTCAGCTGCCTGCTTTGTCTCCATTGGATATCTTTTGATGGGAGGCTCTGTCCATGTGGGGTGAAGTCTGCAGTCCTACTGTTCCCCGTAGCTGGGTACTTGAGTATGCTTGGTGATGAGGGTGGAGTGAGGAAGCCCAGGGCTGACACTTAAGCCACAGTCCACAGCAGTCCACTCTCGATAGTCCAGCTGATGTCTTGACGTCCATCTGCAGGACTTTGTAAATCCTGCATTCAGGCAGGACAAGAAAGGGTGTCATTTATTGGGCCGTATAGGAAGGGGTTCATATTGTGCAAGACCTTAGTAGCCATTTGCTGGTTCTCCATGCTCTGGCCTGGAGTCAGGTGTTTCTCAGTTTGGGCGATGATCAAGTGCTGAGTAGCAAACGTTTTTGATCAAACTGTTTTTCTTTCATAGTTGGAGGGCTCGGAGTGGGGGAAGGGAGCCCAGGAACCTTTTTAATATTGAGGGGTCTGGGGATTCAGTTGCGCTTTTCTCCATCAGAAAGCTAGCCAATTGTAAAGAAATACATCAACAATTTAAATGGTAGTGCTGACTTTCTTCCATGGTGAGAAATTTTGAGTTCACTAGTTTGGTCTCTGTGAGCCCAGCCAGCCTTCGTTGTCTGGATTCTGGTCCAGAGATGAGGGACCCCCCTGACCCATTTGCCCACACTTGAATTGCAAATTGCATGAGGCTGTGGGTCCCTTTGCAGCTCATTAGCAAAGGGACACGCCTTCCATCTCATTTCATCCCCAGGAGGACCCTGCGAAGGGAGGAATTATGGTCCCATGGCACCGATGAGGTAACTGATGCTCTCCCAGGGGATGTCACTGGTCCAGGGTCGCACTGTGAAGAGCGAAGGGTCCAGGAATCGAGCCCAGGTTTCTGTGCTTCAAAGGCTATGTCACATCCTCTGGAGGCTTTGTCATTTTAACTGTCAGGGTTCATGCATTACTAGCCCGTGGAAGGAAAATGGGGTGACTGGGAAATATGAAGAAACATGGCAGTTCCAGGAGCCTCAGGCCAGGAACCAGGGACACACTCACCGCTTTTCTTCTGCTTGTTTCCTTTACTCCCATGGCTGGTGGTCATTTTCCACTTAGCCCCAGGCTCCTATCCTCCAGCTGCAGGACAACTACTCTCCTCTCAGTTTAAAGACCCCTTCCTTAGGGAATCCTTCCCACATTTTAAGGTTAGGTCTTTCTGTCCAATTCTCCTCAGGTTTTTGTTTTGTTTTGTTTGGTCAGGGTCTCACTCTGTCACGCAGGCTGGAGTGCAGTGGCACAATTGTGGCTCACTGCAGCCTTGACCTCCTGGGCTCAGGAGATCTTTCTGCCTCAGCCTCCTGAATAACCGAGACTACAGGCATGCGCCGTGTCTAGTTAGTTTTTTGATTTTTTTTGTAGAGATGAGGTCTTGCTATGTTGCCTAGGCTGGTCTTGAACCCCTGGGCTCAAGTAATCCTCTCGCCTTGGCCTCCCAAAATGCTGGGATTACAGGTATGAGCCACTGTGCCTGGCTCAGTTTTTAATTCTATGCCTGTGTGGTTGTTTGGTTAATCTGTGTGGTTATTTGATTCCTCTTTTGAGGTAGGTATGACTTCTCCATGAGACTCCACCTCATGAGGACAGTGCCTGACACAGCCCTGGAAGTCCATAGATACTTGTCGAATGAATTTGTTGAATAAACTCAGCAAGTGAAGAAGGTGAAAAGTGTTTTAGGCAGAGGGAGTAGCACTGGCCCGGCCCACAGGATAGAATGAATCTGGGGCTCTAAAAGCAGGCATGCCAAGAGTCTGGTCAGACTGGACCAGAAGGGGAGGGATCAATCATTAAGACGTTGTAAACCCAGTTAAGGATCTTGGACTTTCTCCCAGGGGCAGCAAGAAGCCTTTGGGAGGTTTTAAGTAGGGGATTGATGAGATAGGGTTGTGCTTCAGCAAGATTGTTTTGGACGTGCAAGGAATGAAGCTAGAAGCAGGGAGTCCTGGAAGGAGATTTCACAACAGCCCAGGAGGGAGACAAGGGTGGTGTGGACTGGGTGGCTGGTGACAGTGGTGTGGGAGGGAAGTGACACATTTGGGAGATGGATGAGCAGGACTCAGTGTGGGAGGTGAGTTGAGAAAGGTGTCAGGAAGAGGCTTGGGTTTCTAGTGGAGGCAGTGAAGTGGTGAGGCTGAAGTTCTGAACAGGACTTTTGTTGGTTTAGGCTCCCTCACAGTGGCAGGGTCAAGGGCAGGTCGCACGGGGCTCTTTTTTTTTGTTTTTTTTTTGATTCAGAGTCTCACTCTGTTACCCAGGCTAGAGTGCAGTGGCAAGCTCACGGCCACCCCAGTGTCGACCTGGTGGGCTCAGGCGTCCTTCCGTCTCAGCCTTCCCGGTACCTGGAACCACAGGCGCACGCTACCATGCCTGGCTAATTTTTTGATACATTGTGGAGACGAGGTCTCACCAAGTTGCTCAAGCTGTTCTCGAACCCGTGGGCTCAGGCAGTCCTCTCACCTCGGCCTCCCAAAGTGCTGGGATTATAGGCTTGAACCGCTGTGCCCAGTCTTACACAGGGCTCTTAACCTCACACATCTTAGAGAAGTCTTGAGCCTGGGGCGGTGGTGCATACCTATAGTCCCAGCTACTTGGGAGGCCTTAGTGGGAGGATTGCTTGAGCCCAGGAGTTTGAGACCAGCCTGGGCAACATAGTGAGATCCCTGTCTCTTAAAAGAAAAAAAAATTAGTCCTCTGCTTACATTTAAGGGCTCAGTTGTTCCACCCAGTGTCACCCTCAACAGGTAGAATTTATCCTATTACAGACAGTGATTCTGGTCCAACTGTCTGGTCACCTGAAATCCCACTTGGGTCAGCTGGCAGAGCTCAGGAAACCTTTGAGGGGCTGCCACGCACAGAAAGGCACTCTCATGTGGGAAACCAGCGCCTTCTCGGTCTGAAAAACAAAGCTGAGCTGGCACAGGGCTTAAGAGGCCTTAAAGAGCCAGTTTGGACTTGTTCATGCAATCCTAGATGTGAGCAGCAGGGGGACCCCGTGAGTCTTGAGAAAGGTAAGCGTGGGCCAGAAAAAGGAAGCTGGATCTCCTTACCTTTGTCTCGAATGGATATTAATAGGCATGTGGAACTTAGTACTTAGCAAAGACTGGAATTGATTGATTTATAGATTGATTGATAGTGATTCATCCAATAGGTCCTTATTGAGAGCCTACTATGCTAAGCTCTGGAGTGCCCCGAGAGTCTGAGTCCTGGACTTGCTACTTGCTGCCAGGTAACCTTGGACAAGTCCCTTGGGTTAATAATCATAAAAGTCAGCTGGGCATGGTGGCTCATGCCTGTAATCCCAGCACTTTGGGAGGCAGAAGCGAGAGGATTGCCTGAGCTCCGGGATTCGAGACCAGCCTGAGCAACATGGTGAGACTTTGTTTCTACAATAAATCATAAAATTAGCCAGGCGAGGCAGGGCATGGTGGCTCACACCTATAATCCCAGCACTTTGGAGTCTGAGGTGAGAGGATTGCCTGAGCTCGCTGATATGAGACCAGCGTGGGCAGCATGGTGAGACCTCATTTCTACAATAAATAAAAAAATTAGCCGGGTGTGGCAGCATGTGCCTGTAGTTCCAGCTACTTGGAAGGCTGAGGAGAAAGGATCATCTGAGCCCAGCAGGTCGAGGCTGCAGTGGCCACGAGTGTGCCACTGGACTCCAGCCTGGGCGACAGAGTGAGACTCCAACTCAAGAAAAAAAAATTAGCCAGGTGTGATGGTGCATACCTGTGGTTCCAGCTACTTGGAAGGCTGAGATGAAAGAATCACCTGAGCCCAATAGGTTGAGGCTGCAGGGGCCATAAGCGTGCCACTGCACTTCAGTTTGGGCAACAGAGTGAGACTCTGACTCAAAAATAAATAAATAAATATCATAAAAGCCATACTTTACTGAGTCATTAACATGTTCAAGGCACAGGTCGCTCACCACTCACAACAGTCCTTTGAGGTGAGTATTTCTATCCCCATTTTACAGACGAGAAAGCTGAGCTTGGAGATAATTAGTATAACTTACTCAAGGCCAGTTGGAAACTGCGTAGACCTGTGGTTCCAACCCAGTGCCATAGGTCAAGGGTAGATGCATTCTCCTGTGCAGTGTCTTGGCCATGGGCACCAGGAAAGGATTTTAAGTAGGAGGATGACATGGTCACACCTTTGTATGGAGGATGGGGCAAATGGTGGAATGACCAGATGGGAGGCATCATAGTGGTTCAGGGATGAGACTGGAATGAGAGCAGGGACCCTGGGCTGGAGAGGCGGGCCTTGGTATGAGTCTCATGGTTAAGGATGAATCCCCAGCATATGCAGTCTGAGTGGATGGAGTGGTGGGAGATTCTGAGGATGTCAGTGGTGTGCCTGGAAGGATGGTGGAGCCATGGCAGAGACAAGGAGGAGTGGAGGAAGGGCAGGTCTGGGAACAGAGGACAGCATCACAGCCTAGAGGTGACCCTGTCCTGCAGCTGCAGGAAGCCTCTGTCCAGGCAGTAGTGCCTGAGAGAGCCCAGGTCTTCTTTGACGCGGAATCCTATCTTTCTTAATGGCTTCCCAGACAGCGCTATATCTTCCTGTTTAGTCTTTCAAAATCATTTGAAATGGAGTAAGTGTGTGTGTGTGTGTGTGTGTGTGTGTGTGTGTGTGTGTGTTTATTTCTCAGCTTTTAACCTTGCCAACTTGTGCCTCTTAAATACTAATTACCTCTTGGGCTCTGACAATTCTGCTCTCTTAAAACAGCCGCAGCAGGCCCCTCCTCTCTGTGAAAGGCCAAGAGTGGGGCTCTCTCTGTGCCGAAGGCCTCTGGACAGCGCAGGTTTCGGGGATAATTAGCCAGGAAGGGTGGGGCTCCAGGAATAGACAAGGTGACTCGGGGTTGGCAGCCACCATGTCTCCACAGCAGAGCCCTGGTGCTCAAGGCAGAAGATGCTGCAGCGAGCCGCTGGCCGCTGCATCCTGTCCCCTCAGGCCTAATGAGAAGAGACAGGCCAACCACTGTTCCTGCTGGCAGGGGCGGGGGCTCCATGGGGACCGGCAGGCCCTTCCGTGGGCCAGCTGACAGCCCCACTGGTTCCTTCGTGCTGGAGGGAAAATGAGATTTCTCCTACAGGGACAGAGTACACCGTACAGTCGCCAAGCTCCCAACTTCTCACAACCAACCCCGTTTATCCCCCTGAAGATAGAGCAAAGGTGTGTGTGTAGGGTGGGAGTGGGGAGGCTTCAAGAGGTGTGCAAAGTCAGGGCTTGTGCTTTGAGGGTGGGGCTTCAGGTACAGATATGTGTGGGAGGTGATGAGAGCCATTCAGTCCTCTCCCCTATCCCCAGTACCCCATGGCAGTGTGGTGTAGATTTGCGGTTAAAACCTCTTGGTAACCAGGCAAACCTTGGTTCAAATTCCAACTCCACTTCGTTCCCAACTGTGTGACTATAGGCAAATTACTCAACCCTTATTAACTTAAGTTTATATAAAAATGAGAATAATAGCAGAGCTGACCTCTCCCCGCCCCCCAGAATGGTAGCTATGGCTTGATGAGATTGTATTAGTTTGCTAGGGCTGTGTAACCATGTACCACCAACTGGGTGGCTCAAACAACAGAATTTTATTGTTTCACAGTTGTGGATGCTGGAAGTCCAAGGTCAAGGTTTAGGCGGATTGGCTCCCTCTGAGGGCTTTGAGGAAAGGTTCTGTTCCAGGGCTCTGTTTTTGGTTTCAAAAGGCTGTCTTTATGTCATGTGACAGTCTCCCTGTATACATGCCTGCCTCCAGAGTTCCCCCTTTTATAAGGACATTAATCATATTGGATTAGGGCCTACCTTAAATAATTCATTTTAACTTGGTTACCTCTGTGAACATACTATCTCCAAGTAAGGTCACATTTTAAGATGCTGGGGATTAAGAATTTTTGGGATAGGGGGCACACAATTCAACTCATAGTAGAGAGATTGCATATAGACCACTCAGTACCAGAACACTTAGTACCAAAACACTTAGTACAGGGCACAGAGTAAGCAAGATGCAATTTTTTTTTGAGTTGGGGTCTCATTCTGTCACCCAGGCTGGAGTGTAGTGGCACAATCACGGCTCACCTCAGTGAGCTCATACAATCCTTCCACCTCAGCCTCCTGGGCTCATACAATCCGTCCACCTCAGCCTCCTGAACTCTTGGGCTCAAGCAATCCTCCCACCTCAACCTCCCAATATCAGCCTGCTGGGATTATAGGC